>JAAIXI010000221.1:2326830-2510660 GCA_013403645.1 Heliconius nattereri
TATATATATAATTACACACATATATATATATATAACCTTTCTCGATAAAGGAACTATCTACCAAAAAAGAAATCCATTTGAACCCGCAGTTCCTAAGATTAACATGCTTAAACAAACAAATACCTCAACCTTATAAAATTTGTATAGATCGTATTTTTTCTAATATAATATATGAAGAATAAAACGGAAATTATAAAGCTAGGTACTAAATAGATTGCATCCGACGCATGTTGGCTTTGTAAGGCTTTGCGTGATCTAACCCGACTTACTTGCGCTTGTATTGTTTCTATTAAGTTATATTGTTTTTATGATGCTTAGGTACACGATGTTCAAACATATGTATGGAGTAATAATGTGCCAACTAAAATGGTTCATCCAATTTCATATGTTACATTTATTTTACTGCACTAATATCACAGGGAACCTAGAATTAAGACTCCGTCCTCCACTTTCCTCCGAATTCTCGGCATTGCGTGTGGAGCAGCGGTACTCAACCTTGCATTTTGCCTTGTTATGTAAACTTATCCAGAGTTGGAGCTATGAACTAAGTTTGGATAACACTTAATTTTATCTTGAAAATATTTGCTAAGAAACTAAGAGATTATTGATTAATTAACTATTGCAACATAATTTCTTCAGTTAAATTTTACCATTAAATCGATACTTACAGCTGCAATATATTTGCAATGGATTTGCAATGGATTCTTTATTAAAAAAATAGTTTCACATTTTTTCCGTAAAACTAGGTAGACAGTAGTATCCTAGTATTAAGACTATTACTATAGATCTAACCAAATAATTTGTTCCAGAAGCTGGTAGTTGGCAGTCCGAATCAGCGTAATTGGAGGGGGATACTCATAGCTCTACTTGTGATAGTAGCGGTATTAGCCCTCATCGTGACGTCAGTCGTTCTTCTGACGCCTCCTGATGAAGGGCCCAGGGTTAAGGGAAGAAGGCTGAAGATACAAGACCTGTTGACTGATGAGCTGGTGCCTGTGAGATGGAATGGGACTTGGATATCTGGTAAGGACTATTTAATTATAAGATCAATTCGTTTGGAGTTCAAATCAATTTAATTATAATAATATTTGTAAATAGATTAATTTTTATAACATGAATCTGGTGTTCTTATTTAGGAGACCAGGATGATAAGAAAATAACTTTAACCATCTGTTGCTTACTCTCTTAATTTTTTTTGAGGTATTTAAAGATCCAAAGTTTTACAATCGTTTTTTATCGTTCTAAGTCATAAATCCCTAAAATCATAAAGTACAAAATAAAATGTATTACAAAAAGAATTTAATAAAATCTGTCTTGAAATAATATGTCAAGCAATAAAGTGACAATGGAGCTATAAAATCTGTGTGAAATAATAAATTTTCCAAGAAATAAGTCTAGACTTTTAGATAATATCGTAAGAATCTTGTAGTATAAAATTCCTTATGGATAAGTCAATGTTTTTATGTTGTGTAGTGTGTAAATGACTTTATTATATTTAAATATTTTTTATTAGAAGATCTCTGTGTTTAAAAGGTTAGGCAGAGGGAATTTAGTGTTAAGACACTCCATTCCGTAATCTTTCCGCTGAATTTATGAGACATTGCGTGTTCAGTGGCGGAAGTCAACGCCGTGATTTGTTTTGTTACCATAGCGAAGAGGATTGAAGAATGATGAATGAACGAATGAAATAAATAGTTTTCTCGACTGTAAATCGAACTCACTACCTGTCTCATTTACATTCGCACGCTTGTGCCCCCAAGCTACGCCTGGCCCTACTTTACGTTTAAATTCACATAAACGGAGTTGCAGGTGGTCAATAGTTGCCAAATAAATCAAAACTTCACTCCTTAGTACCCAACACATTTGATTTATAAGCAGTCATTAATGAACGTCACATAGGAAATTATATTATTGTTCGTAGAAACAATACGTCTATTGTTGCCTTATTTTCTCTGTAATTGTTTATTGATTTTTTTGGTTAATATTTTTTTAGTATCACGATGTATCCCACATATACAAGGGTGGGTGAAGGTAATTTTAGGACACTCATTTCCCCACTTTACGCTTAACTTCTGTTCCAGCTATAGAAAAAGAGTTTCAATTTATGTAAACCATATTAAAATTAAATTCCAAATCACTCAAGAAGTAAATTAAAAACTTGGATAAAAGTCTATAATCCAAAAAGATGGAACTTGCAAAAAATCAATGCCTCCCACCAACTTTTAGCCGTTGTGTAAACATCGCTCTGACTTTATTTACCGATGCTAATGGTTTGCTTTCGGTTTGTTTTTTCAAATGATCAAATGAAATTGAAAGAGAAACTATATTTTATTTAGTCTTATAAATTCTTTAAGGTTTATTTTTAGTTGAAGGATATATTTTTTTTAGCTAATAAATATTTTTTATTTTTTGAAATCAATCAAGAAGTTTAGTATTCCTCAAAGAATATGTCAAAAAAAATACTATGAAATGAAAATCAAAATTTTAATTTCTTCGTAAAATGGCTCTATAATAGTTAAGTCTATGATGTTATTATTAAAGTAAATCACTTAAAATTATCGTTAAGACTATTAAAGAGAGTTAGTAATAAAAAGATAATAGTTGACCTAAAAACTTGATACGCTCCACTGCGAGTAGTTCAAGAATCTTTTAGACTGAGAATCTCGAGAGCTTAACTTGTGACTTTTACACAGAAACAAGGAACCATGGCTGCCTAAAGTATTTAATATTAATTTATTAAGGAATTATTGAAATATGTAAAATTTAATATATCGTATACAATGAAGTATATTCGTATACAAAATAGCGCAAAAGCTTTGCATCTATTGTAATGGGCAAGCGAGTTACAATTTTACATATTTATTATACCATAACGTTTACAGAAAAAAAAAGAATATTGACTAATATTTTTTTCAGTTCAGTAGTCCCTCAGAGTTACTTGTTCAACCAAATACACTTCAGCTTTATAATATTAATATTTGTAATTTGGGAATCGAACCTTGTACAAAACAGAACTACTAGCTATCAAATAGCAACAGGTAAAATCAATACAGAATACAATGAAGTCACGTCCAAATTATTTTTTTATTGATTGATCAAAGGAATTTTGTAAAACGAAATTAAAGCAAACGCAAATAACAGAGGAAAGTTAAAATGATACAAAAATAGGTTTGCGTAGACGACTGTCGTTAGCTTTTGTTTGTAGAGACTGTTCTATTCAAAGGAATGTAAAACGTTTATAGTGTAGAGTCACGATATTTCATATAATTAACATGGTACGGAAAGTTTTGAAGACTTTTTGTTAATATATTTTAGTTATATTAAATGTTAAATTCTAGGTTAGTCGTGGCGTATTGGGCAGGTTCTGGATTCGACTCCCTATCGAGGAAATGAAATATTTAATATTTTCTTCAAAACACGTCGGGCGTCGATTATTACCACTCAATCAATTCGGTGGAAAGTGGGGAGAGGAGTGCCTTAACACTAGTCTCTATATCACTAAAATCTATAATATATAGACGTCATTATTACCAATGATAGATACTGATGTCACAAAGTGAAAATATCACATTCATTTCAGCATAATAGATACAACTGTCCTCATTATAGCCAACGGCATCGTTACTATTATACTGAACTCTATTATTTGACATTTCTTTGTTGCTCGTTATATATACATACATATGTAGAGCAAATTCAAAGGACTCTACCCCTTAAAGATTTATCAATAAATACTATTACTGAATATATTGTGGTTGATACAATTATTTATTTACTGTAATATAATAATTATTGTAGAGATGACAGTTTTAAAATTTTATATAAATGTAAACACGCAAATATTATTTAAAGGGCACGGTGCACAAATGTTACACGCACTTCTTGCTGACTTCGATAGTTAACTTTTTCAAATATAGAATATAAACTTTAAATACAGTATTTTATTTAATGGGCTGATGATATTTTTAGATGCCGTTGTCNTTAAACTAATTAATGTACGACCGACTTCAATTATTTACTATGTTAATAATGTTTCCATGTAAGTGGCCTATGTGTTTTTAATTGAAATAAATATCTTTAACCGATCTGCTGATACAAAACGCAACGTGGAGTCCCCGGTGGCGCAGGTCAAAAATATTTAGACTTAATGATTTGGAGAACGGAGTCTCATGTAACTAGGTTCATCTGTGTGCTCTACAAAGCGGGAAAAAGCGTAAAATCGCTTTTAATATAAATTCACAATCGATATGTCTTATCGACAGTATTTAAAATACAATTTTAAGAATAGCCTTGTTGCCACGAGAAAGTAAATGTTACTTTGCCCTACAAAAAATACTTGAGCTTAAAGCTTTATACAAATAAATATCTACTTAGTATATTGAACACTATGCGATTTGCGATTCCATACTTACATTTATATAAAGAACCGCAGTTCAAACGAGGCAATCTGGCGTTCAGCCAAATTACTGGCATATTAAATACTCAGTTACACTTATATGGTAGCTTTGAAGAAATGATGCTTAAGATATTTTTAAAATCGTATCAAAAAAAGTTGTAACCTTTTTTTTTTTTTGCTTTACGCTGTATCGTATAGTAGTCGCACCAGGTTCTGCTTATATGAATTTCAAGACCTAAAAAAAATTCTGATGTTTTNTTTTTTTGCTTTACGCTGTATCGTATAGTAGTCGTCGCACCAGGTTCTGCTTATATGAATTTCAAAAGAAAAAATCTCATTTTTTCGCTTTCGAAGGAATTTTGAAAATTCCTTAGTGCTTCCCTATAATCCCCAACAATAACTTATCTATATTCATGCTGAATTTCATCTTTTTAAGTCCAGGCGTTTAACCTGTGGATTGTCCGTCAGTCAATCAGTAACGGAAGAGGTTATAATATATGAAACATTCATACAATATACGTATAGCAATGAATATATTATCTGTATCACAATTGATTTGACTTCACCTTTGCTCTCAAAAGAATGTGAAATATCGAATGTCTTTTGAAGCTTCTTTATTATTGAAAGTAGCAGCTGTTACACAATACTGTAGCAGATCCTTTGTATCTTATTGAGAGAAATAACTTGAGGAATATTATTGAAATAGAAATAAGTACAGTATGTGTCTGTGTGACTGTTGTTAGTTCGATTTCCACTGTGGGAATGAGATATTTTTATTTCCTTTAGGAAGATGACAAAGTGCGGCGTTGAGCACCGCCTTTGAACACGCAACGGCCGATGAGGGCAAAAATAACGCCACAGTATATATAGCACCCACTATATAAAGGAAATATTTTACATATAAACTTACTTTTTGATAGTTTTAATCTTTAATATAAAATTGTAAAAAGTCACTTTATTATATCTGTTCCTAAATCATCGACGACCGCAGCGCGAATGGTCTTTCCCGTTTGGCATAAGTCCAAATTGGAAGCATATTACACATAGATAACGTATTTAGGCTATCGGTGTTCAAGTGATAGAATTTACGGCTATTTCTAAAGCTTGTCAGCAATAAATTCTAAGTTAGATCAATTTTTGTAGGATTTATATAAATTTTTGTTATTATTCCCAAACTCCAAATACAAGATATTCCTAGTTCCTAGAGGTGTAACTCACATACCTATATTAAAAAAGAATATACTTACATTTTTTTTAAACGTATTTTTAATATCACTTTAACTTATAATAAGTACAGTGAGTACAAAAAACACTGTACAACGTTTAAATCAAAAATAATATCTCTAAAAAAATTACATTGTATTTTTTAATTTATAATCGTTCCAAAAAAGATATTCGTTTTCCTTTCGGTAAAACACTTTATTCCATTATTTGACATTCAACTTCATTCCTAACAGTTTCTTTACAAAATAAATATGAAATTAAAAATGGTAAATCTAATAAAACCCGAGTTTCTTTTCGTGGAAACACAATGAGAGGGAAATTAATGGCGGTATTTAAGACGTAGACGAAATTATTATTTTGGCTTTTGTTTTTAATGATTTAATAATTCAAATAAAATGCTATATTTTTGTATAATGTGATAGTATTGTACAATACATTATTTCTAATAATTTAGGTTTTGTATTTTCAAATTAATATGTATTCTATAGTCTATATAATACTATAGTAAAGTAGCTGAAAGTCTTAGTCATTTTATTATATTGGCACCCAGCTTGTAGGTTGAAACAAAAAGTTGTAACAGGAAAAACGTTGTAAGAAAAAAGGAGAGTTTACTGAGGGATTATTTTCATTTATAGTGTGCTGTCAGCTGAATAGAGTTGAGACGAAAAATATACTATATACTATAAATATATAAAAATATAATATGCACACAGCAGGGTAGGCAGAGAGAATTTAGTGTTAAGACACTCCGTTCCTATTTTACGCCAAGTTCTGGAGGCATTATGTGTTGAGGGGCGGAAAACAACGCCGGGCCTCGAATGGGGATTGAACCTAAAACTAGTCACGTTTAGAGTCACACACTTGTGCCACTGCGCCACAAATGGCGTAGAGCTCACACAATTTTTATACTATTAAACATTTTATAAATGTGCGATATAAAATTTTGCTAAAAATATATCTCATATTAGGTATCATACAAACGCTAGGTCTTCTTGTCAAAGCCTCTTGAGCATGAAGTGTGAATTTAAAATTTAATATAAAACCTTATACCTGTATACACAGAAGTCGTTCTTAGTCGCAATTGTATGTGACTTGTCTTTTAAAGGAATATTTTATGGCATCGTAGCGTAGTAGGATATTTCTGACTTTACACACGGTTGTTCTAAATTCCCAATTAGGGAAAGATTACTTTTTAATTATTTGTCCGACTCTGATGAGTCAACAACGCGGCGTTGAGTTCCGCCTTTCACACACACACACACTGTGATGCGTACATAAAAGTATGTATTGCTGAAATACATTACGAATATGGACAAATATCAATGGACTTTGGTATAACTTTCTAATAACAAAAGCGAAATCCCTAAAGTATTTGTAAGAGTATTGAACCTGTGACACCATTTTAAGCGATGAATTCTGAATTCAATCTTATAGCTTCATGCTACACAAACAAATAATGATGGTAGTATAAAATATCCTGACTGAAAACTTCTAAGATAATAACTTAAAACAAAATACATGTCCACCGATAGTTGTGGTTTCAAATTCTACTCGTCGAAATATCTGCGGACAATATCTCTGATGTGGAGAGTCGAGAACGAAGTTTAGAATAGAAACATCATAATCTCTCCGCTTATCCTGCATAATGTTTGATGAAGACGTGAGTTTTTTCCTACCTACCTACGTATTTACAGTCAGACGCTATAAAACAGCGGCCTACATGTAAAAATATTAATGTAAGTGACAAAGCATATGAAATTTATATTTACAGTAACAGTTAATAATATATCAAAGAAGAGAAAGAGGCCTCTAAACTAAATTTACAACATTTTTTTCTACTAAAAGACATCCTATTTTTCTTCACAAGTTTCAGTGAATTGCAAAGTTTTTGTAAACAAATATCGTGGATGGCACAAGCCTTGATGGCCATACAAGTTATATCGTTAAACTTTTGCAGAGCGCAGCCATTCCCCACATCTGTATGACCGCTCTTATATCACCTTTATGTGGACTGTGATTTAAGATCTATAAACATATAGAATGAGAAAAGTAATGGAATATGCCTTATAATTATTTTTTTTATTACAGAGGCCAGACGTGGAGCAGAGGAACAAGCGTGTGAATGTAAATGTGATGAGTTATAGGTTCGATTCCCACTTAAAGAAATGAAATATTTAATTTATAGTGCCAATGTAAAAATTCCGCCATTCGGCACGCGATGCCCACAATCTTTACGTTAGAGTCAGACGCAACACTTCTTCTCAATTCTTTATAATAATGTATCTATGCAGAAGCGGCAATTCATATAATTTGTAAGCAACCAATTTATAGAAAAGCTAACTACTGATCCACAAATACAAGTATAAGTTAACTCAACACACTGAGAACTATTTAAACTATCGTAAAAACGTTTATACGAAGGCAATGAAAGAATGTTTACACATACTGACTTTCGAAAATAAAATCACATATAAAACCCATGAATCCCTCATAAAACTTATTATTGCAGCGTTTAAAATTCCAAGAGCTTTTATAATTAATCACGTAGCTGAAGTGATGTCAACATTCAATAGATTAAACAACAGGTTTACTTTCGAAATGAGTATAAGAAGTGGAACTCTGAAAATAGATTTTATATTGGAAATTTTGATCTTTTAATCGGCTTGTTAATACTCCCGTATAGTGTTATTGTTAGAACACTATGCAAGAAAAAGCAGCTTTAGGGTTTTTTTATTGAACACTCAATTCCCCATTTTCACCTAATTTTCGAACCTTAAATTTTTATTAATTTAAATAATCGACTGCACACTTTTTTAATATATACCTAAAAGTCCTGTACGTAATAACGATGAATTTTTGTTTAAAAAAAATATTTATTATTATTCTAAGCTCTATAGAAAATGAAGGTGGCCAAAATATATAAATTCACCTTTTTTTAGACATTTTTTTATATGTTTTTGACAACTTTTTAAACTAAATGATGGTAGTAATTATTGATTACAAGTTGGCCACGTTTGTAGAAATACAGATATAAAATAAATAAATGCTTAGTTATTCGTATTATATTTAGCGAGGAAATGAACGGCCTACCAAATGTTAACAGCGGTATTGTAAAATGATAAAAGTTTTCCTTTTATTCTCGCAAAACCTCTTGTAACATAAATTGTGCACAATTTTTCAGCTGGTAACGATTTGCTATTTTTCAAACATTTTTCACGGGATTACTGTAACAAGGCTATAGAGTAATGGAGCGTTTATTTGAGTCGATATAATTATTTTTATTTATTATACTTGTAAAAATATATATTTTTAAACTTTTTTCGGTTCACGCTCTACCCTACATATGTCAGGATTGCAGAGAGTTCCTAGTATTAAGGCACAAAAATTACTTTAACTTCTAAGCTCTTACCATTACAGGATATCTTATACAAAATTTATATTCACAAACACCAAAACCTACTCCAAAGAAGAAAATATTATACGTTGGGTATAAAAGAAAATAACGTTTCTTTAGCAAGTCGGTCAAAAGCTTATTTAATGAAAGGCATACATAAACGTTACGCTGGCGCTACACAAAAGGCGCGCGATTCAAAGCAATAACTTGTTAGTGGAACAAACAAAAACAATACTGAGCAGTGAATAATTAAAACGGGCTGAATTTCTGCAATTTAGTTTACGCATAGCTAGTTGTTGTTGAATACTCAAAAAATATAACTATATAAGTTATATTTTTTGACTGTATTCCTTTTTTTTGGCGTATTTTAATTTTTTGTTTTTAGATTTGAACCCGTGCCTCTTGAATAATTTTCATGAAGCGCGTTATAACTATTTTTTCCTTAGTAAGGAATAACACTAAAAATATGAAAGATATAATTTTCCGCTTCATATCATTTGATGCAACAACGACATGATTGGACTCTTTTAAATATTTCAGGAAATACAGTCAGAGTTTATTATAAATAGTGTGTCCGTATATGTATTTAACTTTATGTAAATTTTAAATAAATTGCAATTTCGTCAATTTAACACCAAATTAGTAGTATATCGTCAGAATACTTACAGGTAAGCTCAATTATGGTTTTTTTTCGAATTCTTATATAGTCTACAGTAGCAATTTTAACGTATTTTCTGGTAAGGTACAATTGTTAGCCTTTGAAACTAAATACGTGTATATTACTAATTATAAATAAATGCATCTGATAATATGCGGTTATTAACATCTTTATTATAATTATATTTCTATAAGAAATCAAATTATCGAATCTATAATCAATTCGCAAGACATTTAATGATATTATAAAAGAAAACGACTTAATGGTTTAGAAATGAGTTTTGGATTAATCCCAAATTATTCAGAATTATCTTTATAATAATAGCTTTAATGATACGGACACTCAAATGGAAATTTAATTAAATACTCTTTACGTCCGGGCATTAGTATTCAATCCGCTATAAAAGTTAAAATCAATTAAGGTACAAGGCGGGGGAAAAGTTATATTCAATTAATATAGTTCCGTTACTATTTTTTTTAATTAAAGTCACTGTGACGCATTTGTCCCTCAGTGAGCTCTAATTGAAAAAAAAATCTCTTATTTTTAGTTTCACGCTGTTTCCCAAAAATACCAGGGTAGATCCCCTTGGACCTGGCGATATAAAACTCTGTTTCCCACTTTCCGCTAAACTTTTAAGACATTGCGTATAGATAGACGGAACTCAACGCCGCGCTTTACCTTTCTGCTAGAGGAACCGTCGCGCTTACAGTCCCACGCTTGAGCCCCTGTGCTACGACGTCTTCTTTAATTATTTGTAATTAATTTAAAAAAATAAAATATAAATACCTACACAAATATGTAATAACCCCCTTATGTATAGTATATGTAAAATTACTCAGAGATTTAATTACACACATGACAGGCATGTTTTATAGCAAGCAGATGCACTTTACTGCGTTCCTGTTCGACTCTGGATTTTATGAGTCACTCACAAACACAAAAGCGGCTTTATCCGCTTTAAATTATTCTTATATAATAGATACATTACACATAATCTTTACATAACTTGTGCCCCATTTGTTATTTTCATGTATAAGCAAAGCGCGTTACTGTAAAGTTTCATCTAAATCCGTTCAGTGGTTTTTGCTTGAAAGTGGAACCAACAATCTCAAACGTAGAATAAGATTTTAACTTATTTTAATAGTCGATTCAAAATTACGAACATGTATGAAATTATACAAACATATCTCGTCCACGTAGCGGAGAGGAATCATAGTAGTTCTTACTCTTTTCTCTACTGCACTGACAGAGACATAACATGTTCAGCGGCGAAACTCAACGCCGTTCTTTTTCTTATTCCATTTTTCAAATTTAAATATAAAAATAATTTAAAAACCCACAAAAATACGAGCAACTGTCCCACTGCGTCACCACAATGTCTTAAGAAATACGCGAAAAATACAATTTATATAATTAGAAGACATTAGCATAAACATTTTAATGACGTCATAACTTTTACAGGGGGATTCAAATCTCTTTATGAACCGTTTACTAGTACTGTACTGTACTCTATTGTATCAAATAAACCTTTCTTTATTACTTAAATTATGTTTATGATCTACCTTTAATGTTTACCACAAAACTCGTAAATCCTATAGCTTTTGTTATGTTTTCTATTGGTACTAAAATCATATAATTGTAAGCCACTCAAAAATAGAAGCCATAAGACTGTTATTATAAAGTGACGGTTGTGAGTTATTCTTATTTCTTTACTCTGGCATCAAGGCAAAAGCCTGGCGTTGAGTTCCACCACTCTACACGCAATGCCACGAAAAAATTGCCAAAAATGGAGTGTCTTCGTTCGGTTCTCTCTACAAACCCCACTGTATGCGGGATATAACGTAAAGCTGATATAATTTTATTTATTTTTTTAAAGGTAGAGTGTGAAAAGTAAACTGTATTTATAATATATATAAGTGTGTTGATAATATAAATCAGTCCTTTACAGTAAACATTTATTTCACGGTTACACAAACAATAGATAAATTACCAACACGTCTGCTCTCGCCCGTGGCTATCTCATTAATGACGTAAATGTGATTGTGTTGACTGTTCCAGTGAATGAGGAATGAATGAATGATATATTTATGTAGGTATATGCTACAATAAATGTCTTTAACAAATGGTACAGAAGCAAAATGATATATTTATCACTGACTAATATAGAAGGCTCCAAAGATGTATGTGATAAAAATATGTATTAAGAAAGAGACCGTCGCGGTCCAGTAGCATAGGGTCTGAATGTAAATGCTTCGATTTTGAATTCGATTCCTACTCGAGGGAATTAATTATTTTTAGAAAAAATCAAAACATGGCGTGGAGGTATTTTAATTTGGGCAAAAATTAGGGAACGGACTGTCCTAATATTAAGTTCCCTCTGTCCCTCTAGGATACAGTGAAAAACTAAAAAATAGAACATTATCCCATGCTACTTATTGATTAAAGTATTTCAATTCACCCACTTACATATCCCTTAAAACAATATTTTGACAAACAAAATAAAAATATTGACATTCACTGTACATTGAAGTAACTGCAATAATAATATTCGAGTTCATTTTTTAACCGATGCGATGGCCGCCTGCCAGTGCGGTGCGAGCACATCTGCAGGCACGTCGTTAAATTTAATGACACAAATAACTTCAAACTACAACATTGTACTACTAAACCAACTACTAAAAACCTATAAATATTGACATTTTCAGCTTTATTTCGTTTCCTTTCCGTTATAACATTTAGATTGCTAAATATGTAAATGTCAAATATAACAATGATACCTTTATTTATTACTGATTATTTTTTTTATTTAATTCCATGCTTTATCCTTAATGATCGAATGAAATATCCTTTAATGAAAATGAGAAAATGTTAAAACTCTCCAGTCTCAACATTCCGCCCGTATTCCGCCTCAACACTTGTCAAAAATATGTGACTGGAATTTTATGTGTGCCATATAATAAAACTATAAGTGATTCTGCTAAAAGATATATGAGAAAAAATATCATTACCTCAAAACTAAGATGTTAAAATGTTCTTCTCTAAATAATCCTCCATATTTTTTTTACCCAAATAAAAATTTCATCCAAAGTGCCTATATATATATTACTAAGTTTTATATATTCCATTACAATTGTCTTGTAAGTTTCTACTCTTAAGTGCCTTGGTGTGTATTTTTTATATTTTCTTTTCCCTCACCTGTAAGTAATCAACTTAAAATATATCTCAATAAGACATCGAAAAGCGAACATATTTCACTTTCGTCCCCCGGGTCAATGATTAATGTATACCCAGAAAACACGCTACGGTGAATTATATAACGTACACCGGAATAACAAATAAACTTAGATTGGTTAAAAATGCTTGTGGCGTTATTTGATAGACGTCTCCAGTTCAAATCCTGTTTTATCCCTTATCCCGCACATACTAGGACAGACAGAGGGAATCTAGTTAAGACACTCCGGTTCCGTTAAAATGTTTCGTAGTGTGTAGCACTAGTGCCTTGACTTCACTATTTCTGCGTTATGACACTCAGTTTTCCTTTAATCCTTTCCTTTAACCATGATGGCTTCAAAAACTTTATTTATTTTAAAAAATATGTATATATATTCATAAAAAATCTTTTCCATTTATAATAACTACAGTTAATTTCGAAAAGCACTTTATATTTGATGAATGATATTGTATTTAAGCTTTTAAATCTCATTAAGTACCGTTCGTTATACAATGATATAAAAGTTTACAATTCAAATTATAGTCTACATGTGTACTTATTAATAAAAATGAAATATATTATCTGTTATTGTTACATGGTTTCTTTTTGTTTAAATGCTCAATAAGTGAATGAAAGCTCAATTTGATCCACTTCTCAATGCTGATTAAACTGAAATTTGGATTACGACTTCAATTCTGAGGAGTTATTAGTAAAATACACCAATGGATTTGATTAGAAAATTTGCCATTACTTTTTTTCATCTTCACGCTGTATCCCGCATGTAAGGAGAGGGAGCCTAGTGTTAAGATTCCGCTCTCCAATTTTCGTCGAATTCCGGAGGCATTGTGTCTTGAGGTGCGGAACTTAACGCTGCGTTTTGCCTCGATACCAGAAGAGCTCGATACGAAGAAATGAAAATATTAAATATTTCATTTCCCCGAGTGAAAATAGGACCCACAACCAGTCGCGTTTACAGTTAACACTTGTCTAGTAATTAATAGAGATAATATTCATATTTAGTTTTAAATTATTACTTGTACATATATTCAAATGTATGTATATATTCGAAAATATACAAATGTCATATCTCCGTTCCATTAGTATAATTATGCAGTTGCATATTAAGCCGCAGTTTACACTGTAGCGTAATGATCTATATACCTCTGTACTTAAGAACACTTGATACACTAAGTGAAATATGACGGCTTAGTCTAAGAAATTTACTTTTACTACCTGTAAAAGTAGTCCAGTGGTAATGAAGTGTAGTCCAGCGGTAGTATAGAGGTAGTATAGAGATGGTATAGAGGTGGTATGGAGGTAGTAAAGAGCTGGTATAGAGGTGGTATAGAGGTGGTATAGAGGTAGTATAGAGGTAGTATAGAGATGGTATAGAGGTGGTACAGAGGTAGTATAGAGGTAGTATAGAGGTGGTACAGAGGTAGTATAGAGGTGGTATAGAGGTGGTATAGAGGAAGTATAGTAGTAGTATAGAGCTAATATAGAATTGTAATTTTAATTTTGAATATGTTATACTAGTGTCTTAGATTTTCACGCGAAAGAATGTTTACATTTATTTTTGTATTCTCGCTCTAGTAGACAAAACCTGGCGTTCAGTTTATTTTGATTTTATAAAATATCATAATCGTATTCCATATAAATTTAACTCATAAAATATTATTTGCTCTAAGGCGTATGTTTTACAACACGTATTACGGTGTGATAGCGTCCTTATCGTGGAGTCCCGATTTTTCTATTTATGAATCTCCGCGAAACTATTGAAACATAATATTACTAATGGCAGTATTAGTAATATTAGTACTATATTATAGTAATATATAAGTTCGCCAATTTATATATTACTTAAAAAAACACATTTTATTTCGACGTTGTCTCGTCATAGTAATGGGTCGTTTTTACGATATCTAAAAATATCTTATTAAGTCGAGTCAACCAGAAGCTTTCCCGATGATTGGCTTGAATATTTTATGGGCATCACTCGTTCTCTTGCTATGAAAAACATTCTTAAGCTGTAGACGCTATGTTATTACTTATAGATAAAATATAACACCCAATATAATACTAATTAAAAAAATTATGTAAACTTAATAAATATCTTTTATTTTGTAGAATAGGAAGATCATGTGTAGTGAGAAATTTTTAAAAAGATTTCATATTTAAAAAAAAGTTTTTGCGTAATTTTGTAAATATTTTGAAACAAATTTTAGACCCCAGACCGAGATTCGCACATCCACATACAATGTTTCGAATATCAACATGTTCAGAACGGAGAGTGTAGGTTGTTACGCTAAGTAAAGCGTGAAGCTTATAAAAAAATCTAAAGAACACATTTCATTACTTTTCTAAGTAGGTACATATGTCGGTATATAATTAAAGTAACTGGATGGAAATGCTAATGGTTATTCCAAGACCGTTATTTAGCGTTGGCAAGTGGTTGTTAACCATCAAGTTTTAGGGATAATCATAAGGTGTTGAGTGTCTTATCGCATGTTCTATAGTAACATATTTATTAGTATTAAACTGTTTTCTGGAAAGAGATGATAGGGTGACAGAGGCACTGATCCAAAAACTTAAGGAAGGCGTTCTGCATAAGCCAGGCCAAATCTAATAGGCGAAGGTGTTCTATACATGTATAAAGTAATTATATAAAAGATAACTATATGTAATGTACTATAATAATATATATTAAATAAGTTATATATGTTAATAACATTTAAAAAAAAAAAAAATGTCGGTAGGGGTCTCATCCAACCCCTCTAGTATAAGTTCTAGATATAAGTACAGTTTAAATTGTCCCAAAATTAAGTACGCCACATTAAAATAACTTTCATTTAACAAAAAAAGGCACGGGCAACTATGCGCCCGTGGATGTAGCTGTTAAAATAAAAAAAAATAAAAAAAAACTGTTTTCTGGAGGAGGAAAGGAAAATATTAAATAACTTATTACCCCAAATGGGAATCGAACTCACAACCGTTGCGTTTATAGTCATGTACCCCTGCCATGATGGCCTGTAATTTAAGCTATGAAATTGATTAATGCAAGCTGAATTATATTGTTCCAGGTGACGAGTTCGTGTATAGAGACCCGTGGGGCGGGATCAGCCTTATGTTTGCGGCGAACCAAACAACGAAGACATTGATGCCTAATACTACTTATGTAAGTAATACCAATATTAAAACTAATAACTTCTTTTGTATGTTTTTTCTCACTTTTAGGCTGCTGAATATATGTCTAAAATATTAAATCATATCATAACACTAGGTTCCCAGGTTCCCTCTGCTGGTGAAGCTAATACTTATGCTAAAATTAAATCTCTTTTCAACCAGTCATTACGAAATGTCCAATTACATACAAAACGCTACAAAATTAGGGATGAAAGCGTGTAAAAAGTGGATAACCTCTCCAACTTATGACTCTAAAAGGTTATGAAAGGCCAAAAGGCTCGACCCCACTCCAATAAGGAACAAAGTATTTGCATAAAATATTAAATGAAATGAGTTTTTCCATACAGTGTTTCAATAAAATACAAGATACGTTTGATTATATGAATAGTACAAAAATATATACAAACATATATAGCTCTTTTTTGTAGTTATTTTCACATAGTCTATATAAGAAAGAAAAAATAAAAGCGAACATATAAATAGGTGAGATGTATTGTAGTCATACTGTAAGTACATATATTAAAATTTCGTGCGAAGTTTATAATACTCTAAATTATATAATACTCTTTCCTTGACAAAAACTTTCTCATAATTTTCCAAACCAGCGAAAATGTTATTTTTCGCTTCACACTGTGTCTAAAAAAGAGTATCTCGCCAAGTGGGAATCGAACCCACAAATGTCGCATTTACAACCTGACGCTCTGTCCCTGCGCTACGAAAATGTAAATATTTGACCTTCAATAACTTGCACATCATGGGATTATTGGATTTATGAAAATTTAAAAGATTTTATTTGTACGTGTAGCTTTGTCTGCCGTTACTTTACGTTACGTTGTACGTTGTAGGGGCAGACAACGCATGGACGAAATTACTGCAATCAAAATTTGGCAAGAAAGTGAGCTAGAGAGTATAAGAGAAGTAAAAAGCAATTTTCGAAATTCGTACGGGAATAAGAAAATACGGTTCCTCATTTTACGTCGTAAAGGCCATGCAAGCAAAGTTGTGGACAAAGAATAGTTTTCTATATAGGAAAAGCCAAAAAAAATACTCAATACTCAAAAGTTTTTAACTTACAAAAACACGACGTGTTATATTATTTCAACTTACTATTCAAGTATCGTACATATCCGTTCGAATCATTTCAAGCACGTAATATGCCAAATTCAATTACAACTATGATATATTACGATTTATATTTCAAATGAAAAATTTGTAATTGAAGTGATAAGAATGCATGTAAGAAGTGAATTATTTTCATATCCACGGTTTGGAAAAGGCCCGCGTGATATTGAGCTCCGCTACTCAGCACGCAATGCCTTGAAGATTGGGCGGTGCATGGGAAACGGAGTGTCTTGACACTTAGTTCTCTCTTTCTACTCTGTTAGTTCATAACCAAATCGGGAATAAAATTTGGCAGTACGAAAAAAATATTTTCAGTTTCAGTTCAGTTTTGCTTTGGCTGTTCTATCTACCCTACTACATTACTATTTAAAGGGTGATGACTGAATCTCAGGTATAATTAATTAAATTACGCTTTAAACTGGAATAATTGTATCACTAAGCATTCGATGTAAGCAAACTACAATAATTAAGTGAGTCAGGGGACAAGAAACCAATTATATTAGCAACTGTTGACCTTCTTTGAGGCAGTGACAAATCGTTTTCTTGAATTAATTAACGCCAGCTTAGCTTCGACAGGAGAGTATTTATACTTATTAAGTTTTATAAGTTTTGAATTCTATTTTCCTTCTCTTTTTTAACCGGCTTCTGCATCAATCCGACTGTTTTATTTTTATGTTTGTTACCTCACAACTTTTGACTGGGTGAACCGATTTTGAATTTTTTTTTATTTGAAAGGTGAAGCTTCCCGCTTGGTCCCATTTTGTTTGGTCCATGTCTGACAATGGTATCTATGTGAAAATCACATAAGTCTTAAATTTGCATTAGGTATGTGCGCGACAAATAGACGAATAACTCAATGTCGCGCAAACCGATTTTGATGATTCTTTTTTTATTTGAAAGGATATACTTCAAGGATGATTTGGTGAAGGTGAGTTTGGTTAGGTTCCGATTATGGAATCCGGTGAAAATTGAGAAAATTTGTTTTTTTTGGTAAAAAAATGATATACTGAAATAGTTACAAGCAAAGTTGCATTTCTTTTCAACCAACCTCAAAAAAGAGGATGTTCTCATTTTCAAGCAACTTCAAAAAAGGGAGATTCTCAATTCGCCCGAATACTTTTTATGGATGTTCTTGTCAATTTACCAAAATGTAACTTTGCACAAAAATAATACCTAACTAAATGAAGTTTTACATAGGACAACCACAACCACTCGTTGACATCCACTACCACCACCATCACCACTCGTTTAAGAAGCATCATTTTAAGATCTACCCATCACTTAAAATCGTAAAATAATTAATTTGTAAAATTTATTTATTAAACGAACTAAAAAGTGAAAAATACACAATAAATATAAATACATACAAAGATTTAATAATTTTGAAGTCGGTGCAAAGTAAAACAAACAGGCTTAGTAATTAGATATTGTAGTAAGGTTTTTGTAGCATTAGCTTGAAAACGACTTCAAAATTATAAAATCTTTGTATAATTATTTTTCACTTTTTAGTTCGTTGTTAGAAGTCGGTTTTTCTTTTTGTTAAAAATTAATTTATTTCAGCTTCACGCTGTATCCTGCATTTAGTAGATAAGGCAGAAGGAGCCTAGTGTTAAATCATTCCGCTTCCCACTTTTCGTCGAATTCTGGAGACATTGAGTGGCAGAACATAACGCCGCTTTTGCCTAGGCACCAGAGCGAAGAAATGAAAGTATTAATAAATACGACACGACTGACTCAAACATAAATATATATATTTTTGTTAATTGAACGAATACAATGAATATTCATATTTTTTTTATGTACGATGTAAATGATAATTATTTATTATAATATATACGTAGTACTTATATATTATATGTATATATAAATTTAAATCGACAGCCTGACCCTTTGACTTATTTATATAATGTTGATATTAGTAAGGACCAACGAGTAAACTCATAAAACCTGATGAAAATGCCTTATCTTATGCATTAGACCCGAAAACTTTGCAGAATATATTAATGTTACCAACAGTATACACTTGTTTGATGAGGATCATATATTTCAAGTTTACCGTATAAAAATTGCGGCTGAATTTCTCTTCATATCCTTTCCCACTTTCCACCGATTTTAGGATCCCCTAGAATTTAGTGCATTCCTGTATTATTTTACATTACGGCCTTTTCTTTTTTCTATCTAGCCTAAAGATATAAGCTAAACATCTAAAATCTAGAACAATATGCCAATACGAGTATGTCAACTAAACTGAAAAACAAAAATATTCTAAATATTTTCTACCTCAACTAGATATGAAACTCGCAAACATCATATTTCCTTTGTTAAAGAAACATGTTTTCCGCATCTTATGATTAAGTGATATAACGTAATAACAAATGCTGACGTTGTTTTGTTCCTGCCCTCGGTAACAAAACGGTACCAGTTTGTCCCAACCAGGCCCGTACGTACTAATGTATACTTAGCTAATTTTCTATGAATATGATTTATTACGATGGTAGTAGTAAGATTAGGATACAGTAATGAGGTCAGTTGTGGCGCCAAGTAATGCCTCTTACGGGGAACGGGAGTGTCTTATCGGGAGCGGGGTGTCTTAACACTAGGTTCTCAGGTTTCCTCTGTCTACTCTGCTATGTGCACGATACAGCGTGAAATTGAGAAGAATAAGCGTATTGGATTAGAATAAACTCGACGTTTATGGGTTCGATTTATTTTCGGGGATGTAAATTATCTTCATTTTCTCACTCTGGCAATAAGACTATGTCGTTGTGTTCCGCCACTCAACAAGCAATGGGATGTAAGCCTAATAATAACCAATTTCAAAATTAAAACGTTCTTTAATTTTGATGTCATTACTACGATAAAACTAATGAAAGCGATTTAAATTATAAACAAAATTTAACTCACATGCTTTACGTAATTGGACATAATATAAAACCTAGGTAGTACAATCTGACTTAACCATGGGAAACAACCACCCATCCCCAAATTTACGTTCCATTGCATCCGAATGTCCATCACTGTCAGAGCACTTGTTGGACATCGATAAAGGGCAACGGCATAGAGACAGATTGACTGTTCACAACGCATGACACTTTGACATCTCTAAATGCGCTCTAGGCGACACTTATTGATAGAGCCTGGCTCTACATGTTGTGGATTAATGTGCTTGAACTGAATTTTATGTGTCAACATGCTGAATAGAAGGGAACCGTTTGTGTGTATTTTGACAATATTATGGAAAATTACTAAATTGGGGTAGTAATTTTCCAAATAGTAAAATACAAAAATTGAAAAGCTAAACTTTTCGATTTAAACGACAAATTACTGTTTAAACGGAGTTTATTTTTAAGTTTATTTGATTTTCATATGGAAATTAAAGCTTTTACAAACATTGAAAGAAAAACATAACACGTGTACATTAGTTTTTCAACCTTCGGCTGTCCAGTTTTCTATTAATATTGTAAGACTGCATCGAGCTAATGGGAGCGTCCGGTCATTTGTTACCGTCAAGCCTGAAGTAATGGACTAGAATATTTAAACATGTATTACGAATCTATATAATTCATGTGTCTCTTGTATTGTACTGGGTGGCAATGAGAATTTACTGACATACTACTTATTATTTTCGTAAATTCTCGTTTGTTTATTAATATTGTCTTGGGTAAGAAGAAAACGAGCAAGCAGAGAACAACTGCTTTATATTTGCCTTTTTTTTAGTTTTAGCAATATCAGTAGCAGTATTTAGTTTTAGTAATATTAGTAGTAATATCTTTATCTTTGAATTATTATAAATTCTTATACATATAAATGCGTTCTGATCGCATATCTGAAAAACACGCAAGTTTTAAAGTTATTTATTCATTTTAACAATTTCATATGCCTTTCATAACATCGAGTTATCAACAATGGTTATAATTATCGTAATTTATTCCATAGCCGCCTTATCAGATAGTTATAAAATGGTACGATAACGTTTTCGCGTGACAACCAGCACGCTAAGTTACTTTTGTCATGAAACGCTTAATAGAAAATCCTTTATATAATTGAATAAAGCTGTCATTGCGGATTTACCTTTGTTGTTTGATTTAGAGAACGCCGTGGCGCGTGTGTCACCGTTAACCGCGTGTTGGCGGTTGCAGGTTCAATTCCTACTCGAGGAAATTAATGATTTTCTGGGTTTAAGTTACACAAGATCTGATAAAAAAATCTAATCAGCTTCATCCTGTATCCCACACACATCAATATAGGCAGGGGGAACTTAAGGCACTACATTCCCCACTTTCCATCAAATTTTACGAGGCATCGCAACTCAACGCCACGCTTTCCTTCGAAACTGGAGCGAAGAAATGAAAATATAAATTGAAATAAATCCTCATAAATCCACATGTGGGAATGGAACCCACGACCAGTATTATTATTTTTTCTCCATCTCTATTTCTTTTACAGAGAGTTTTAGAGCCGGCCTCGTTCTCGCTGTCAGCGGACCGGCGTTTCTTGTTGCTTGCGCACGCGCCGCACAAGATACACCAGTACTCGTATTTAGCGAGATACACTGTGTACGACATACTTACCACGTGAGTATTATTACTATAGGAATTATTTTGTTTTCTAAACTGATTTTTTTAAAGTGATAAAATAAAAACTATTTATTTTAGTCTTAATATTTCTATACGACCATTTTTTTTCAGCTTCACATTGTATCCCGATGATTTTATCATTTAAAAAATATATTTGTATATGTATAAAACGATGGCCCCAGAGGCTTAAGTACATTGAAATTTTAACTCAGCGAAAACAGCTGAAAAGTAGCAATTGAACTGTATAACAAGCTTAAAAGTTTTGTGCATAGCTGTGCATACGAACATATGTATATCTTGGATAACTAATGCGTTTAGACATGCTTATCGGGATATGCAACTTTAAATCCGGCTCAAGTTAACATTTTATATAGAAAAGTTACTATTAGATATTCGTCTTTAAAAGTTACTTACAACATCGAATATATTATACTAAATTACTTGGAAACCCGCAGCGATTACAATAAAATAAGATGTGAAATATCAGTGTTTTGCTAGATTTTCTAATACAGATTTATAAAAAGGCGACTGAAGCCAACGTGACACAGTGGCACAAGGGTGACGGTTGTGGGCTCTATTCCTTCTATTTCCCCAATGGTGAATAGAGCCCACAACCGTTACGTATAAATATTTAATAATTTCATTTCCTCGCTGTAGTAAAGCCTCGAGAGTTCGGCGGAATGTGGGGAACGGAAGTGCCTTAATGGGAACAGAGTCTTAACACTAGGCCCAGGTTCCCTCATGTCTGTGAACTTAGCAGAGCATTGTCCAGCAGATCAAAAAAAATGTAGTTCTCTTCGCATGCGCCTGAGTTCTAGTTCCTGACAGGTTTTATAAATTTTACCCCTGTTACATATGGAGAGTTAAAATTGTCATTTTTCTACATTTCATATGTTCAACTATGCTCTGCTGGCAGTTTTTTTTGAGTTCTGGTTTTCTTTCAGGCTAAATATCGTAGAACTACTTATATTCTATTGTAAAATGAAGAGTTCTCGTGTCTGAGTAACATTTTATTAATTTTAAAAATTACTTTACCTTTCCAACTATTTTCGAAGCGAACATTCTTTTTTTCTGTTTAACATTTTTTTCTGCATGAAATTAACAGAACTAATGTTAAAAATTATCAGGAACTATTTTATTCATTTCTATGAGTGCAGATCTCGCCCCGATTTTTATTTGCAAAAAAATTATCTGCCAAGGGAAGTTAGCAGATCACTTTTTTACGTAACTTTTTCAGGGGTAAAAACGACAGAACTATTTATAAGACCTATCAGGAGCTATAGAACTCAGGTGCATGCGAAGAAAACTCCATTTTTTTTTGATCTGCTGGATAATGCTCTGCTAAGTTCACAGACATGGTTCCCTCTGCCTACCCTGCTATGTGAAAAGTACGTGAAGCTGCTACCTAAATCGATATATTTAAAAAATCGATTGCTTTGTAAATGGTCACACCAACTTCATTATGGAATACAATCAACCAATTATAAGATAAACTGTGTCAAACGCTGAAACGATGATTGACGTTAGTGGAAAATTGACCCAAATACAATCTACATAACATATATGTATTGAGAAAGACGCCCAAATCAATTTAGTTGTTAATATCTGCCATTAATTCTATTTTTCAATATTAAAGCAAAACATATATTTAAAAGGTATACAAGCAAACAAGCTGAGATGTAACGATGTAACCGGAGATTACGGTGTCGGTGATATTAATTAGGAGTTCGACTACCTAATTACCTTTATTCATTAAGAGATTACAGACCCCGTATAAATCTTACGGATTTTATCAGTTTATATTAATTAAATCGACTTAAATTTATATTGTAATTTGCTACGTTTTAGATATTTTGTTTCGTTTGCGTTTTGTGAAGACTATAGTGGCGCAGTGGAATTTTGTCGAATTGTATGTGGGTTTGATGTCATAAAAGAAAATTGTACCATATTTAGTAGTTATTTAATTATTATCTTTAAAATTAACAACTTTTATAACTCTTTAACGAAAATTAGTAAGGTTATATAAAATATGTCGACATTAGTAAATAATATCAGCAACTTAAAGTAACATGGGAAAAGGGAAAATCGTGAATTGAATATAAGAAATATAATATAACAGACTAGATATGATAAATGGTTTTTGTACTTTGTTAATATAAAGATATTAACTGTTATAGTAAATAATGAAATTTATAATTAATCTAAAGAGAAATAAAATACATATGACGAATGAGGATGTGGAACTACTTATATAAAACTAGCGACCCCCTCGCGGCTTCGCCCGCTTTAACTACTAAATTATTTATATAATGTATGTTTGCAAAGCACTTAAGATAATGTGAAAATTAATTAAACCCTAATGCAACCCACACTTTCGTAGTTCCAATAAGGATTTTCCAATTGTTTTAAAATAAACACAAATAAATAACACAAACAACAGAAAACTTAAGCGAAAGAAATTATAAACAACAGACTACCTACTATGCTCTAACTCAAAAATACTTAAACGAAAGATGTAACCAACTATGTCGCGTGGAAATACATTATAATTATTGGATAACTCCAAAGTACGTGCAATCACTTCTAAATTTACTTTGCCAGTAGTAGCTCCGAACGACATCAGGGCCTTGGTTCTCTGACGGTTAATGCTGTTAGCCCTATTGGCTTTTACAGCGACACCGGTTGGGTAGGGAAGAGGGTACTCTGTCCCTGATGAAAAGCAAGCACTACGTGGCTGCCTGTGAGGAAAATTAAATAGAATGCATCGGCCGGGAATCGAACCCGGGCCGGCCGCGTGGCAGCCGAGCATTTTACCACTGAACCACCGATGCGTGTAAGGTAGGCGGGCGCGGCGGACGCAAAACGTCGCGGGGGGCGGAGGGACGAATGGCGAGTGGCGAGCCGTTTCGCAGCAAGGATTTTTTGATATTGTAACAACTTCTAAAGTACTTATTAAAATGAAAAACAGTAAAAGACAGTTTTGATCTACATTAAATGGCCAACGTAACTAATATACTTATTTATATGCTGAGAGCAAGGGATAAGTGAAACATAGCTGATGTGTCAACGGCGTGATGTGTCAACAATTAATTGCGTTTTTCTCTAAAACTATTCGCAGCTTCGAAATAGTGTAAAAAGCAAATTGTATCTTCGTTTAACGTTAAAAAATAATAAAGTATTTTAAAGGATAAAGATTAATACCATTATGGAAAAATATCCCTCACATTAAAAAATATATTGAAATTATTATTTTTTAGACAGAAATATGATCACTACACGTTATCCTTAAAAGATACGAATATGCTGTCGCGGACTTTTTTGTAGATCTTATTAAGAGAAATAATACTCCAGTACATTATTTTCATGTAGTACTTACCATTAAAGCAGCGCATGCGCGAAAGTGTATCAACGGGTAGGACTTTATACACATTTATCTTATTTATGTTAACTTACATAAGAATGTACAAATAATAAACTATATATAAACCTTCCCTGAGAAATACTCGACCTAATGGTGAAAACCGCATCAAAATCCGTTGGGTGGTTTAGAAGAAGAAGAGTTAGAAAGTTCAGACAGACACGAAAAGCGACTTTGTTTTATAAGATATAGAATAGGATAAAAAATACCAGATCCTTTTCGAGCCGCCTTTTAAACAAACACTGTAATATGATTAATGCTTCTCGAGCTTTCGAGAAATTTATATGAAATGGAACCGTCTTTTAAATGAATTGTTTACTTTTAATTACTAACAAATCTTGTATTTAAACATTTATTTTATGTTCCATAGATAATATGAGTGTAGAATGATTAATATTTTTTTTGGCTTCTTAAAAGTCTTTCTTCGAGACCGTGGTGGCAGAGGCACAAGGGTTTGACTGTACCGCGACGGTTGTGGGTTCCGGTTGGGATCCCCACTCGAGGGAATGAATTATCATTTATTCATGTTTATTATTTCTTTACTCCGACACTAAAGCAAAAGCCTGGTATTGAGTCCCATCACGCAATGTCTCGAAAAATGGGGTGGAATTAAAGTTAGGAACGGAGTGTCAAGATTCCTTCTGCCTACCCTACTATATGCGGGATACACCATGAAGCAGATTTTTAAAATTATTTCTCTCAAATATACTCGTAGAAATTAATCCTCAATCCTTAATACTAATATTAAATCAAACATATTTGTTAAAAAGGTACTTAAAACACTATATGTCGATAGGATTGTTAACGTAACTTCCATCCTAGAACCTGGCAGGCCATCAATCCAGTTTCTGATGTAATACGTCAAAGCGAAGTGTGACTGACATATTCAATCAGAGATCGTCATTGTAAACAAATAAAATAGACCATCTTCTCTGGGTTGGAAAAATCATATAATTTTGGGTGTTTGTTAGCTTTGTTTGAAATTAAATAAAAAATTGGTTATATACATATTAGATGCGTGAAGGAAAAAAAACCAACTAAACTAACTGAACAGGTTGAAGCTAAATGAGACGCTTTCATTATTTGACTATAGGAACAAAATACAATAATTATTAAGTCTTGATTGATTTCTCGATATATGGCGTTTCGAGCGTGCCAGTTGAGCACAAAAGTCTTGATTTTTAGTTAATTATTTTCAAAATGACAAGAGCCTGAAATTTTATGTGCGTCAGGGTTGCCATACAACAAAAAAGTGTCTATCCGATGTCGTTTTTTATTATAGATGAATTTTAAAAATGCTATATTTATCCGAATTATATTTACATACAATACGTGACATGTCACCTTATGACTATTTTTTTTCCTTGGCGCATCTTTCATAAAAGGAAAAAGTAAAATTGGAAAAAAAATATGCGCAGCGCTGAGAATCGCAGCTCTACACGCAAAGCCTCGAAAATAGATATTTAAACTTTTGCATATTTTACAACTGTTTACGTTATATCACTGCTACATTTTACCAAGGCGCTCGTTCAGTCTTACTCACCATATAAATTGGATCACGTACCATCCGTAATAACAGTGGCTGGTTTCTCTACAACAGTACATTAAATATCATGTTATTCTTACATCCACTTGATCTCTTGAGGACATCATGGCGAAGTGGGGCAGCTGATTGTAAGCGTAATTGTCGTGGATTTGATCCCCATTTCGGAATATGATTTTATTTTTCTACTCTGATGCTTCTGCCGCTTCTGCAATGGGGCAGAAAGTGGTGAACGGATTGTCTTAATACTAAGGACAACCTGTCTACCACCTGCGCGGGAAAAAGCGTGAAACGGGACTCAATGCCACGCTTTGTCTTGTTAGGAGAGGGAAAAAATTAAAATAAATAGTTTAAATAGTCAGACGCTTGTACCCCTCCGCTATATTAACCATAGTAATATAAATATTACATCTGATTTCTGTTATCTTGAAATTCATTAAAATATTTCTGTGCAAAGAAGATATTTTCTAAAGATTCCTGTCTTTTATATCTCTTTAAGCAAAGCATTTCTTTCAGTCATCACAGTCGTTACTATGGCAATTTGCTTTTACTATTGAAGCACTTCTATTTAACTGTTTCCTTTTTTTTTCTCGTAATGTTTTGGAAAAGAGTTTTAAATTGTAAGACTTATAAATTGAAATCATACGTTTATGATACATTAAACAAAAATAATATGATCTTTTATTTTATTATGGCTTTTTTTATCTTAAAAATTACAACAATTTTTAAATTGATAGCAATTTGTGAAATGTCACCATCTACAATTCTTTAGATATTGTACGAAAATTAAGAAATCAAATGTATTAAACGTACTTTATATTTAATATAACTTCAAAAACTAAATTGGTCTAAAACCCTATGTAGTAGTATACTGTATGCCTAAAATGGTATACATTTAGATATTTATATGGTCACAATACAAACATTGCACTTTAATTAAAGATTTATGTATAAACGCGTCCAATTTAAACTGCAGTCGACGGTTCTGACTGGCCGGTGATCGAATCAGTGTTGACTGTTCCAGTCATGAGTAATTATTAGTTATAATTGGGTTTTAACCTATTTCTAATCACATATAACTATGAAGTGATGTGGCACAACTCAGCGTTGAGTTCCGCTCCTTAAAGCGTAATATCCCAAGAGTTTGGCGGAAACTTAAAAAAGGAAGTGTCTTAATAGAAAACCGAGTGTATTAACACTAGGTTTCTAAGTTCTCTCTTCCTACCTTCCTTGGTGCGGGATACAGCGTGAAGGTAAAAAAAAAGAAAATATAAAACGAAAATATCCGTTAATTAATTGTTTTAGAACTTTATTTCTTTGAAATAGCGACATCTCGTTATAAATTTAACATCTGCACCAACAATTTCTATGCCTCGATTAAAGATTTATGAATGTAAATATTACGCAGTGCAGTAACGACCTGCATTTGCACGTATAAAAGTAGAGCTGTGTCAGGTCACCCATAGAATTTCATATCAAAGTTTATTTTTGAAGAAANTTGCAAATCGTTGCTTAGCAACGGCGGTTGTTATAAACATGGCGGAATAAATTGCGTGTCAAATTAATAAGTATTTTAATATAATGGTATATATCGAAAATATTACAAATATGAGAAAAAAAAGTATCCTATATTCTTCCCGAGACCCTCAAGTATCTCTATGGGAGTATTTTATCACAATTAAATTAGCGGTTGGCCCTGATTGCGTAAAAGACAGACAGACAGACAGAGTTACTTTCGAATTTATAATATAGGTATGGATTATAACTGCAAAATAATAATAGCAACCTTGTGGACGAGAGAATAGAAATAGTAAAACTCACAGATTTACACCCAAAAACATTACGAACTTGTTCCTCACAGCCAAATAATAATATAAATTAGAAAAACGCCCAAAGTTAGCCAGTGAACCTACCGTCCTAATCGCAGAGGCCACGCTACCGTAAAAACGAATATGCTCGTTCATTCTTCCTTTAATACTTACTCGTATAAATCTAACACTGGATGCTGGAATTAAAACGTGACTAAGCATATAATGTTAGGTTTTTATTAACAATCTTTATTAATACCTCACAAAGTGTTCTGTAAAATACTTTTCTAGTTAACAACACGTTGTGTCCTGCACATAGCAGGGTAGGCAACGGGAACCTGAGAACCTAATGTATAACATTCCGTTCCTACTAAGACACTTCCGTTCCCCACTTTCCCCTGAATTCTGGAGATATTGCGTTTGAGTCCAATACTCAACACGCAATACCTCCAGAATAAAAATCAAAATATATAAAATCAAAATATATTTAATATCTTATTGATTCATATTTAATGATGGTAGGTTCGAATCATTTACTAAAATAATTGGGGGTCTAATATTTTATATTTAAATGGAAATAACTTAGAGATAACGTATGACAAATTTTTACTGTTAACGTGTTAATAGAGGATGATTATATTAGGTAGGCCTTTTTCGATAAATGGGCTATCCGATACAAAAATATAATGTTCAATTCGAACTAGCAGTTCCTGAGATTAACGCGTTCTGCCAAACAAATTTTTCAACAAACTGTCTCTGAACTAGAACTGAGTCTAGACTGGTCTAGATTTTCTCTGTTTTCTCTCCACCCACATGTGAAAATAGCGTGAACCTAAAAAACTAATTTCAGAAATAAATTTTGTCATATTATGGTACTGGAATTCTAAAATCACCTCGTTTTATATAAGACTTTAATACTATTATCTGCTTCCTACAGTAAGGTATTATACAACCCACTATCCAGCATTTCTAAAGTGTAGTGCAAAGTAAAACGAACTTGAACGTACATTTAATATAATTTAAGTTGCAAGACGTTTTATTTGCCTCTTAATTATAATATTAATGTCTGCTTACTAAGTTTTTTTGTTATAATGAATAGGATATAAATACAATTGTAGTAATTATAAAAGAAAATTGAGATTAATCAAATAATATTATTTAATAGAATAGAAACACTAGGTTGTTTACACTAGGTTCTCTCTTCCTGTAATGCTAAGCCAGAATCTGAAAAAACATTTTTTTACATAAGATTACTATATTATACTACCTATATCACTAGGATATTATACCACTTATTGCGGCTTATGTGTCAAAAGTTAAAGAATATAAGTACAAATCGATGACCCATTACAATAAAAAAAACCACTAAAACTTTAAAGAAAATTATAAAAGGCACAATTCTACTTTTTGCTTTTCAGAACTCTACAAAGTGTTCCTTTGAGTGAAGCGCTGTAACACTTGTCGGGATTGCATTTAACTTCATTTCGCATAAACCTTGGCACTATACATTTCAATTCTTAGTATAACAAGAAAAAGCTTTTGAACATAGGTTTACCATGTTATAATTGTACGTCCCTAATGCTATGTGAAAAAAGATATTTATGTATATATTTTTATTAATTAATAAAATTTTGCATACCGAGGCCGTTTTAATGTAGAGGCTCATCATTTCCCCACGTATGATTGCAGATTCGATTCCCACTAGAAGAAATAAATGATTTTCTTTGCAAATTATTATTCTCTTGTATGTTATGTATTATCTATAGGTCGAGGCATGTCTTAAATTGTTTCTAACGATCACAATTTGTTTCAGGGAATCATATCCACTTACACCGTTACCGGACGACGTGGGGGGAGGGGTAGTCAGCGAGGGTCCATACTTGATCCTCGCGATGTGGACTCCGAAGGGCCACGGCCTGATCACCGTGAAGGACTACGACATCTTCTACAGACCAGCCCCAAGGTCATCGACTGGATATAGAGTTACCGATACGGGTATACCTGGAAGAATATTTAATGGTGTACCCGATTGGTTGTATGAAGGTAAGTTAGTTTTTAAACTTATTTGTATTATATTTTTGTCTGAAGTTATGTTACGTTAATGTTTGTATATATATTTCAAGATATAGCGTGTTGAGTGGCGGAACTAAACGCCGAGCTTCATTTTGTAATCAGAGCCAGAAAATGAAAATCATTTGTTCCTCCAAGTAAGAATCGAATCTATAACCGTCTCGTTTACTGAAAGACCTATACTACCAATACCACTGCGTCACCACCTACGACTGATGATTGATAACTTCTCAATACTATTTTAAGCACAAAACCTAATATACTCAAATGAACACAATAATAGACCTAACCAAACTCGTAAGTCAATTTTACCCTATTTCAAACCAATTCGGTGCTCAAGCGCGGTCCGGTGGAAAGGAATTTCGAAATTAACTAGAGATCTTGAGATGCCATCCCGCCTTACCCGTTTAAACGTCTTAAGACAAACTACTATAAATAATATAAAGAATTTAGTACAATTTAGAAAAATCACTAAATAATTAAAGGAAAACTTTGAAATTGAAATAAAGTTCCTGATAGTTACCAATAGCAACGAGGCTACAAAAGAGTTGCAACTCAAGTGGCCCACATCGTCGTCAGTAGTTTACCAACCTTTTGAAACGTTTCAATGCGATGACTATAATACCGTTATAGTGCTTTAAAATACGCTTCTAGATTTTGAAGCGCGGATTTTATAAGATTTAAAATACTTAGAAATTGTGTCGATATACTTTTCATTTCAGTTTTATTGAGTTTTAAATTTGCGATACCGTCGTGTGGCAGCGGTATGGGATTTGACTGTGTTGAACGCGACGATTGTGTGTTCGAATCCCACTCGGGTTACTTACCGGGTGCGGAATTAAAACCGTACTGATTTTAATTCCGCATGGTATCTATTTAAACAAAAAAGATCGTGAAGCTGAAAAAGTAACATTCATATTATTTTATTGTGCATATGAAAGAGAAATACAAATCTTTAAAATAAAAAAAATATACACAGTACCCGTTGAAGTGTTGAAAACCATTGTAGACCTTAATTAACTTAACACAAAAAACAGAGCTGTTGATTTCGAGCAAATGAAATGAACATGTTTCTCTTTTCTTTATTATTTTATTACGCGTCAAATTAATTTTACATGTTTTACTGCTCTACGCTCAAACACCCAAGTGTTATTGTAATGCGACGATTGTGGATTCGATTCCCACTCCAGGGTATAAATTATTATTTTTTATTATTTTTCTTCATTTCTTCGCTCTGGTACCGGCATTGAGGAATGGAGTGTCAAAGGGAACCTAAAGTTCCCTTTGTTTTGTGCAAATACAAAAAAAATAATTTTTAATTAATTTATTTATTTTTTAAAATATCGAAATAAATATATGTGACATTTAATAAAATTCTTCAATTCATTTTTGTAAATTCACGCTGCATCCCTTATAAAGCAGAGTAGGCTAAGGTTATTGTAAGGACATTTTATATAAGAGCGAGAAAATGAATATAATAATATAAATTTGTTCCGACGACGGAAAATCGAATCCAGAACCATCGCGTTTGTAACTGTGCCGCCGCGTCATAACAACACTAATATTCAACGTTAATACTATATTAAAAAAATTACATAAAATATCCTTAATTATTCTTTATTCTTAATTCTAGACGTAAATTAAAAGGAAAATTTTAAGTATAAATTAAAAGCTTTTATAAAGTTTCGCCATAGGCTCTTTCCAGAGATCTAGCTAGCTATTACTCATTTAACGAACTTCCCGCCATCTATCTTACGGCTATCTAGACTCGGAAACACTTAGGGACTAAAGCTTAGTAAGTTTTTATTTAAGCATTAATTTCATTTAACGACTCTACCAGCGGGATAGGAATTTTAGTACAGATTTCAATAACAAATATTAAAGTGATTGGTATTTAGCTGACAGCAATGAAAAGATGATCATGAGATAATTAGTTTTACGCTGTATCCCGCACACAGCAGGGTAGGCAGAGGAAACTTAATGTTCAGATACTGGGTTCGCCTTAAATGGGACTGGGTTCCCCTTTAATGGGGACCTCTTAAATGAAAAGATCTTCACTTCCCGCCTTGCTGGACATAGCGTGTTGGGTGGCGGTCCTCACATACTGGTATGTGAGGACCGCCTACGCCTAGTCTGTCCACACTCGGATAGTGCTTTTGGCGGGTAAAATGTTGGTGGACCGTCCAAAAACAAAACAAGAAATTCTTCTTACTTAAGCAGTAAGAGAAAAATGTTTCAATAAAAACCACTAAACATACAGCTTAAAGCTTAGTATTAATTAGAACTATATTCATCTTTCCTTAGGAAAAGAGAAACTTACCTCATTTTGAATTTGAATCTACAGCTAATGTGTTTACTCAGATGCTTCCTATCATATATTGAAAAATGTACACAATTTAAAATATACCAGCTTTAGCTAAAACAAACTCAAACTTTAACTAGCGACAGCTTAGGGAGCTTACTTCTGATCCTTCCTTGTAATGACTATAGTTTTTGTGGATATAAAATATCCATAAAACCTATACACACAATATATAAAAATAGCCTTTTTTATTGTTAATTAACACGAGCCAATGGATTTATTTTACAAAATCACAATCCTGCCAAAATCTTTTTATCAGCCAGGTAGGCAGAGGGACACGTGGCATTCCACCGAGTGGGCTGCGAACCCACGACCGTCGAGGTACAGTCACACTCTTGTGCCCCTGCGCCGTGATAGACTCTTTAAGTATTAATAATAATCTACATGTATAATTACATTGGGATAACTTATATAAATAGCCATATTAATCTATAAAAAGACTTACAAGTAAGCCGGAGGATCGATTTTACTATTTTAGCGCTTGTGATATACAAAAAACTTTAACATATTAAAACTTAAAACGACATTTCTATGTTTATTAATAACAGGGTATGACATTTTGTCCGTTCATTACAGCCACGTTAATGCCAAAACTAATATAGATGCCAACGTGTATGCGATGAATAATGAATGAAATATATTTTCCAGCCATTTCCAGATGTGCAGATAAAATAAACTCAAAATCTTCCTATATAATTTTATACCGTCAATTGTCAGGATTTCCAATCAAAAAAGAATTTTCAATGATAAATCAGTCAGTCAGCTTTCTTCTGAGCTTTTCGAGCTTTTCGAATACAATAATCTTTATTGCATAAAATAAAAAAACATGAAAATAACATGAAAAAATATGAACGTAATTTTTATTGCTGTAATTAAATTTATATAAATGACCTTTGACAATATAAAAGACTTATAGTTAAAAAGGATCATAAGTGAACAACGTTACAGTGTACATAAGCAAAAAATATTTAATATGCATTTAATATTTTCTTCAATAAATATAGGGAATATTCACAATTCATAACAGTTCTTTGTATTATTTTACAATAAAATAACTGCGTTGCGAGGTCCTTATGGTGTCATTAATTTAAAAAACATTAATTTGGTATTTGTAATAATAAATTTGTTTCTTTTGTATTTAAATATTTAAAAAATACATAACAAATATTACATGAGTGATGATGGGAGTAATAAAAATGTAAAAAACATATCCTAAGTGAGATAGGTACGACAATCACGTAGGCGACTGTGGGCGTCGTTGGGTCTTGATTAATTTAAATGTAAAGGCGTATAAACGCTGCGAAAATATTATATTTCGCTAAATTATAATCTTTTTGGTAAAAGTACAGTTTAAATGAGAGAATACTATACTGTGAAAGAAATAAATATGGTATAAAGATATACTAAATCCATTTCGTACAGGGTCTGACTGCAAAACATAATGGTCGTGGTTTCGATGTCAACTCGAGGGAATTAATTATTTTTATTTTCTCGTTCTCGTTAGAAGAAGCGTGGTCTGGGATTCAGATGGAAAGTGGACAACGAAATATCTTGGCATTTAGTTTTCTCCGCATATAAAGAGGATAAAGAGAAGGAATCCCCGAGCAGAATTCAAAATAATTACCATCGTCTTTAGTAGGGCTTGCCTTTTTAAATGTATCTTTATAGTTTTTCAATACTGCCTTTACAGGGCGGTTAAATGCCGTCTTATTTTGTATAGCAAGGAAAAATTCTAAGGATAGAAGTAGAATAATAAGTGACGTCAACAAAAATGGTACCGCCGCCGTAGTGGATGAAAATAACGGCAAAACACGTTTTATTACACGTATTAAGATTAATGGAGCGAGTAATGGCGAACGTAAAATTAAGTATTTACAGTTTTGAAACAAGCTTCTATGAATTTTTAATATAGAAAATTGGATTTTGGATGGTGTTAAAAATATAAGTACTTTCTGATGTGTTGGATCGAGTTGTTAAATTGGTTAGATGGATTCTGAGATTAGCAGGAACAAACGGACAGATAAACAGACAAAAATCAAATCTATTACGTTACTAAATGTCACTTATAACATTTTTTTCTTGTATATCTTACATGTACGGACAGCGATGAGTTATACTTTATTATATGTATAGATATTATTTCATTACAAGAGGAAGTCTTTAAGTGTATTTGTATCCAAGGTAGGAAAATCCAAGGGAGGTTTTCTCATTAAATACATGATGTTAGATGCCTGCCTATTGACGATACATGAAAGCTATATACCCATATATATATATGTGCCACTGAATATACCATGAGAATATACCATATGGGTATATTCTCATGTATACAGATCGTTGTTATCGACACGCACAGCGATTCATCTCCCTCAAGTAAATATATGGTATGGCAGATAGACGATAAACATAAAAAACATAGGATGCTTTAATAACTTTATCATAGTTTCGATACTTTACGCTATCGAATATTTTAAAATGGATTATATAGAATATGAAAAATTTAAATACCAGCTTCACGCTGTATCCCGCACACTCCGTTCCTCACTTTCCGCCGAATTCTGGAGTGCATATTGAGTAGCGGAACCTAACTCCGCGCGTTTTACCTCGTCACCAGAGCGAAGAAATGAAAATATTTATCGTGAAACGGAAATTTTATTCAGGTACTTACTAGGTATTACTAGACTTAATTTGCTTACGTTTTTAGTGAAGAAAATATTTATTTCAAAATCTCTATTTTATTTCGTTGTTTTAAAAGAGCACTGACATGACAATTATTTAGCTTAAGACACTTTCCTTCAGCTTCAAGCTTAATTCCACACTGCAGTTTAGCCAAAAATTACCTACATGGTGGCAAGTCTTTAAGTTGCAGAAAATTTATTGATATAATATTTTAATACAGTCCAGACTTTAGCAGAAAATAGAGAACGGAGAGTTTTAACACTAGGTTCTCTCTGCCTACCCTGATTGTGTCCAGGATACAGAGTGAAGCTCAATGCAAGTCTAGTCTATTATACATAATTAGGCCTACAATTAAAACGTTTTTCGGACTACTTTTTTGTTTTGCAATGAAACAGTCACAAAGGTCTCTTGAACAATTCACTGAGCTGTGCTCTCTCATCGGAAAATTTTTTGCTCGCAATGAAAAATTACCATATAAATGGGTCTTCACGAACACGGGCTTATTTTGTGAATAAACTTCTAACGAATGTTAACGATACGACTTATATACGTATATACATAACATTTTGCTTAATTAACGAAGGAAATTCTTAAGAACAAAATAAATTAGTTCGTTTTCAAGTCCTTTTGGGTATATAAATGATATATTTTATAGTGATACCTTTGATAATGAGAAGAGTGCCTACTTAGCATTCCATATATTCACCGTGTCCATTGCTTTGCAGGGTGAGGAAATCTAGGAGTGACGGACCAAGACCCTAGTTTAGATTTTAATGGTTTTTAATTCTCTCTTAGTGTCCTATATAAAAATATATGCAGCTTTACTCTTTTTTTCCGCAATAGGTACAGGCAAGCTGCTCGGGATAAGAAGAGGGAACTTAATTTTGAGATACTCCATTGCCCACTTTTCAGTCCATTTTCGAGACATTGCGTGTTGTCTGGCGGAACTCAACGCCACACTTACTTTGTTTTAATCCGATATGAAAATAAAATTTGAATATTTTTTGTTCAATTTGGCCTTATGTAATTGGAACCCACACGTATCACTGATAGAAAACATTCCATTTATACCACAATATCGTATTTTTGGCTCGAAATCGTGTTATATGAACACAACTTACTTGACCTACATACCATACGTGATAAGATAAAGAACAATAGATATATTTTGTATCTGGACTTTATCCAAATATAAATAAACCTTATTTTTGTTACATTCATTTTGTAATATATAATGCGTATTTAATATAGTTAGCATACGTATTTGTGCATAAATACAGTAACTATATTAAAAATCAGTATTAGATTGCAAGCAGTTTGCTTAAAAGTAAAAAATATATAAGCAGTCAACTAGGTATTATAAATTATAATTATTATTTTAATATAATTCAATACTTATTATTATTTCATTATATTGTTATTTCATTGTAAATATAATTACAATTCTTATATGCTCTCCCTTGTCAAGCTTCTGGGGAATTTGGGGTCATTGAATTATAATTAGTTTTGCATCCCAATGTATACTCTAAATCTGAATCCAATTATATACTAAAATTAAATGATTCTTCAAACGGCTTTGACCAATTCCTCTAGCACTTACTGAATATCAACTTCATGTAGTATCTCGCATACAGTAGGAGAGGCAGGAATAACCTAGCGTCACTTTAAAGCACAGAACGGAAGATATTCAGCTAGTGGGAATCCAACCCACAATAGTCTGATACTCCTCCTATGCCACAATAGCCTCAATGTTATCAGGTGGAAAATTAGTAACAAAGATATAATGTAGATTGTTCATCATGTAATTAGTAACGTCTGTACTGCAATAAAATATGAGAAGAGTAGATTATGCGTATAATATATAAATGGGTCTCGATTATACGAAGTGAATGCCCCGAGACCAGCTGTAGGCTATTATTGTACGACTACTTGTAATACAGGGAGATAGATGTAATATTTTATTTCATATTTTATTTGAAAAAGAGAAGCTCCTATGAGGCTACACTTATAGAATTTTACTAGTAGCCTAAAGAGTTTCTCTGTTCAGGACCTGGCTCCATCATCAGATCAGCTCGATGATTCTATAATATTGTTTAGTCTACCATGTAATGTATCTGCCAAGTTTCTTGTTGAAATAATTATTAAATACGGGTTAAATTGAATTCCATCGATTTTATGACTACAAAGTTTCAAATCGACTTCACAGATGTGTGTTAACAGTATTTTGCAATTTGTTCAATGTAAAAAGCTCGTGCACTAGAAAGAGTAACTTCAACATTTTATAAATGCGAGATCGGCGGAAAATTTTTAAATTATTATTTTTGTACTTATTATGAATAGGTAAACTCTAATTACGAAATATATTTTTTTTTAATTCATAAATAAAATATAAAATTTAACTTTTTTATTAATAAACATTCAATAAATTATTTATTTATTTATCTTCTTTTACCATTCTTTTACCATTTATTCGGACAGTAAAAGTAATTCGACATTTCAACAGAAACATCTTTCTGCGCCTAATCTCATCTCCACAAAAACAATACATGGCTGACCAAAACCAATTGTGTTTTGTAACAGCGTCGAGGAGACGTGCGCTGAATATAATTCAATTCAATTTACCCACAGGATAAACATCTAGGCAGTCAAATATAAATCAATATAGAGGTGCCTTAGTAGAAATAAGAGGTAGGCTGCTTAATGAAGTCATTAGTGTGAATTGGCTGAAAATTTGTTAAGTAATATTCAACAAAGCAAGTTTTTGTAATTTGTTTTAAATAAATAATATCTTAGTTAAATAACACCTTTGAAAAATATATATTTGTGTTTTCTCTAATTTAGTGGATTGAATATTTTTTGCAATAATAATTCTGACAATTGATTGTAGATACATTAATATAAGAATAGTTTAAAGGTACTATTTCTAAAATTTTTCTTCACAATGATCAACAATCCTTACGTGTTTAGTTTTTTTTATCTTCTCTTTCCGAGTACCCACCGAGTAACTGTAATAGATTCACAACGTGAACTTACTTGTAAATTAATCCATTGTCCATTTTCCGCAATTAATAACTTAATTAATTATGCTTAAGAAGTCGAAATCCAATACCTTGAATTCTTCCAACAACCAAAAAATCTACAAATAATTTTATAACTAAACTTTTTACCGTAACTTTTTTAAATAATTAGTCAAGTTTCAACTGCGTCAGTTTGACGTGTCTTTCCTTACTTATATTTTGCAGAATAAATATTAAATAATAAATAAAAATAAATCACCCCATACACGCTCGATATTGGCACGGTACATTACGCACGTCGGTGCGTGCATGGCTGCACCGGTTTGATGTCAAACGATTGACTTATTTATAGATTATTTATTTATGTGCTTAGCTTTCAAGTCTTATATAATATGAAATAACTTTACACAATTATATTATTATAAATACGTTCTTTAATACGTTTACTTAAAAAAACATAATATTTTTGATGAATTGGAAAAAGTTTATACTCGTAGTGATCATTTATAATTTTTTATCATTTCATAACAAACTATTTGAGAATGAAGTAATTATTTTGATATATCTGTCTATTAATTATTATAAAAAATATAAAATAAATGTAGCAAATAATTGAATACACAGTATATTATAATTATAACAATAAAACACTTAATTAAAATAAATCAAAAGTTTTACAAGAACCTTAAAAATACCATACAAAGACAAACTGAACCAACGACTCATGCTACACAATCCTAGACGCTGAAAAAATAATTACAATCTCTGAAAAAGGCAATATTCTAAAAAATATTATACTGAATTCTAATACCAAAGCATAAAATTCAATTTTCAATTTCAATCACGTACATATCCGATTTGTTTGGTTTCTGCAATTTGGTCTTTAGGTACCAGAGCTAGCTCTTAGCATTAATTTAAATTGCTTTTTCTAGGTTTTTAAGAGAGTGATTCATGAACTCGAGCTTAAGCGCTTGGAACTTGTGAGCTTAGCCTTGACTCATTTATAGCTGTGCTTAATATGAAATTAAATAAATATCACACAAGAATTTAAATCATGAAATAGTGCTATTACACAATATTTACAAAAAAACCGCTTTATGTTTCTCTTGTATAGCATAGTAGACAGAGAGACTAGTATTGAGACACTTTACTGTCCATTGTCCGAAAGAATTTAAGCAACATTTAAATTAAATCAAAATACAAATACAATTTAAGAACTAAAACCCAACTAACGACAATTAATCACTCTCTGAAAGAAAATATTCTCACTTCTTCCTGTTAGAATTAGGGCAGGTGCTAGATGACAACGACTGTCAATATTAGATGAAAATATTTTCTTTTTTCTTCGTCGTAGTCGGGTAATAATGTATAATAAAATAAAAATAAAAATGTTGGTTATAACCAATGTATATTTATATAAATTTAAATTAATTAATCTAATTAAAAAAGTGTTCTTTATTTGTTTTTTACGACTCGACCCTTTATAGCCTCAAGTGGCGGTAATGAAATTTGGCACGTCGCGTCGCGTCGCCTTGGTGGTCTCTAAATAAAGTGATTTTATATAACTCAGTTAACTAATTAAGAAAGTGAAGTACTTCCAACTCTTGAGGAAAAGTCTATGGGATTTATCAGAGAATACCTTTATTGAAGGGTTGACGCTCGTAAAACCTCTTTTTTTTGGTACTTGTATTAATATCGGCAAATTCGTCTTCGTACAATATCCAGGAATTTTACAAGTACATGCTATATTTATGGAACGTGGCGCCAACATAAGTGATGCCTTTCTAGGTCTTCATTTTTTAACTAACTTAGAAAGGTTATCTTCTAATCTACTTCTAAGCCGATAAAACATTTATATTGTAATAAATGTTTTCCAAAATGGAATTTGAATTTATTATTTAAAAACTAAACTTTTTTTATTTATTTTAAAGAGAAAGTAAGTACTACTATTCTTAATTTTTATTGTTATAGTGGAAATTTTGAAGTCCCGAACAGCGTTATGGATGTCAGCGGACGGTCACATGGTGCTCTACGCCACATTCAACGACACTCTGGTCCACGAACAGAAGTATCCCTGGTACGGAGCGGCTTTGGATACTGATGACCCGGCTAAGGTATTTATTTTTCTGTAAAGTCAAAGTTAAATTATTTTGATTCAAAATAAGAAGTTACATGCTTTATTTTTTGAATGTCAAATAATTTACCAACAGTTCACTAAAGTTAATGCCTCAGACTTTATATAAGCTACACCAAAGATGCTTAGAAGCTGAGCTCGGCCACTCGACGATATATCAGAATTAGACCAGAAAGAAGCTAAATAAAAAGAAAAGCAAAAACGGTACAAGCAACTTGTACTGTATTTTTTAAAAAACAGTATTCTTTGTTTCACAACAAAAAAATGCGTTTATTACTTGGTGTTGTTAGTTCTCACCTCGTGCCAATTTTTATAAAACCGTAGGCTCGAAAAGTACTTTATAGGTTTTGATTACGCACCGAATTTCATACAAAATTTACAATAAGATTTTGATTGCATTGATTAAGAAGCTTAGTTTTGTGTTCTGTGAAGGTCTGTTCTGTAAACTTTAATATTTTATATTATTTCAGCTAGATATTAACCGGTGTTTCTCTAGAGATCACGTAAAGGCATCAAGCTTGGTTATGAAGTTTTTACCTTTTGAAATACGGAACCCAAAAAATATAAAGCACAAACTTTTAATATAAAGAATTTCATAATAAAGAAACTTAAGCAAATAATTAATAAAAATTATTTAGCAGAAGTACTCGACCATATTATACAAAATACCCCTGTCACATCGTTATATTTAAAATGTTATACATATTTATCAATTTACTTGAACTATAAAATTACATAAATGATAAAATCGCTGTCGTATGAAAGTGCAGTATAATATTGATATACCACGCGAGTGGCAAGCCAATTTAATTTTGCAAAGTAAACGCTTTGTCCTAATATTGTATGAAGTTTAAACCCAGAGGCTAGAAAGAATATGAATAGACTATGCATAAAGAAGATTAGGTCGTTCATTCAAGTAGGCGAGTATCGTTTGAATAAATCAGACCAAAATGTGATGAATATTTTAGTATTTTAGCTCTAAATATATACTATTACTTATATTTATAAATATGAGACCATAAGGGCGCAGTGGAACAGTTTTTAACTGTGGAATTATATTTCTCCTTTCTCTAGGGCAAGACAGAGCGCGGCGTTGAGTTGAAAAGAGAAAACGGAGAGCGTGACACTAGGTTCTTACATTGTCTTGTCACAAAGCGAGAAAACTAAGTTTCTAATTGAGAATCAAACTCCCAACCAATTCGTTTACAGTTATACGGTCTGCCACTGCACCACAACGACCACGAAATATATCTTAAATTTACTTTCTCAGAATAAAAATACAAATTTTAATAAAAGTCTAACTTTACCATCTTGTTTTAGATAAACGATATTGCCGTTACGTTGGCATGGTTAATCAATTCGTAGGTAGAGTATTTCCTTTCAATACTTCTCGTGCCATTTCTTTGATATATTGTAGAGGCGTGTTATTCCGGGCAATAAAATACGTATGTATGTTATGAATTATTAGGCATTTTAATAAAATAAAACTAAAAATCAGCTTTACGCTTCAGCAGAGTAGGCAGAGGGAACCTAGTGTTAAGACTCTCTGTTCCCCGCTTTCTGTCGATCTATTTGATTGCAAAATCCTGAAAACCATTGTTATCAATTTAAATATAAAGTTTTTTTTTTTCATATTGAAATTTTCTCTAAAACCTACAAGAACATTGTCACAATTTATAACTAGTTTAATATAAACTTCTACCAAAGATTAACAGACGATGCAAATATTTTATTCTCAGCTACATGCTAGTGTATCGGATAAAGCTGGAATTCGAAGTGAATACTATTTGAAACTTTAAAAATGTAAAATATCTCGCAAGTGGAAGCACAGCTCTCGACGTGTCATGATCGAGTGTGCTTTTACATGAAACTTCTGAGATTTTTCGAATATCTACTAGTCTATAGCTTCATAGATCACTTTGAGTATAGATGTTTTCATCTCGAAAGCGATTATATGTATTTAAATTATTTTTATTTACATAAAGGGGTTTTACCTTCCATTTTCCTAATTAAATGTTTTAAGGCTCTGCTAAGAATTTCCAATATAGTATATAGACCAGTCTGTCCAAACGGGGCGTTAAACCCTATTATTCGTAATATCGGTATTTCTCTTAATGGAAACAGTACTCTATTTTATTATCTATGACTAAAAGATAAAATATTTGAAGAGAAAATTGAACTAAATCATAACTAAGTCTATTTAGGAATCAACAATGATTTTAGATCTCACACTAACGCTGTGAAAAAATGGGCTGTTTCTTAAAAATAATTTAAATAGTGTAGGTGTGTCTCAGTTAATATGTATTTCTACCGCCCAGGGTAATTGAGTATAGGACCAAATTGGTGTATAATACCCATTTCCATTACAAAAACTGCTTAAATTAAGAATAAACCTGTATTTTCCATCATCCAAATATCAACTCTACAATCTTTACTATATCAACGTTTTGAATACTATTTAAATTGTGAAATATTGTTTTAAATAGCAAAACGATGGACAAAGTTCAAAATTGAATTCCAATATTATTTTGTGCTCACAGATTTTTATGTAGTACATTTTGATTGAAATATAAAATGGAGTCTATTTATTTCCAGTTACTATGAGCGTCACGTTTCTGAATTTACAAAACTAAAAAAAATATTTATATAGCAGTATTTGAACAGTGAAAAATACAAATGTTTATTTTAACACGCTTTTAATAAATGGACTTGTAATTATTTAACTTTGTAACTATGTAATAAGCCTTAATAAAATAAATTTGATATATAATAAATATATATTTATGGTACTGGGCAGCTATATACTCTATACAACTGGTAATATATAACTGATCTGAAGTTGGAGCCAGAACGTGCAGAACCTGAATAATGGAATTCTTCAGAGGTTACTAATAAACTACTGGAATTTGATACAATTTATAAGTTCGTATATATTGTATAGGCTCAAAAATCGTTTGCTGCGTAAGGAACGGAGTGTCTTAACACTAGGTTCCCTGTGCGTACTTTATACTCCATATAAGGTTGCAATCATCAGGTATCATTTCAGGTAGTTTGTGTTGAGAATATAAAATAATATCGCGTCAGTGCCTTCACGTACCACCTTTGCGGCCAAGATAAATGATGTTACGTCAACCAATCAATTACCTACAATGAGATTTTCTTTAAATTTTCGCCAAAAGTTTCTTCTCACGCGATGTTCGCAGTCGTAACTGAATTGAATAAACGTTCCTGGGATTGTATTTTTTTTCTTTATTTATTTTACAAAATTAACTTAATTTGGTTTTTTTTTGTTAGATAGGATATATTTTTCTTTATGATAATATTTTAAAGTAATGTTTTAAAGATAATAAGTCATACTTAGACAAATAAATAAAATAATTCATTCCCCCGAATAGATATTGAACCCATACCGTTGTGCTTATAATCAGACGCTGTTTCACTGCGCTACGACGGCCTACATTTTGATAAAAATAATTACACGTAATGTGGTATATTTAGAATTTTCTGATCACTTTTTTTATAACCTCTATAATAATTGACGTTTATTATTAGAAATATAGCATAAGTAACTACAATTTTAATACTTTTTGCCCGTAGACATATCCAGAAATCAGAAGCGTCAGATATCCAAAACCGGGCACAAACAATCCGGTGGTTAAACTGACTGTGGCGGACATCGCGGACCCCAAGCACATCCGGACACGGCATCTAACGCCCCCCAAGGTTATCCTCGAGGGGTGAGTTAAATACAGCTTAATTGTCTTTGAGGTTGAGTAAAATGGATTAATTATTATTGCTTCATACTGAATTTCAGTATTACATAATGGGTTTTTTTTCTGCTTATTAGGCAGAGGGAACTATCTCGTCTTAAAAGACTCTGTTCCCATTAAGACACTTCCGTTCCCTGCGTAATAAAAAATATATATATTAAGAATATTTTTAGCTATATTACTATTTCTTTTAAATTATTCATGCTATAAACTTGTTAGGTTTTCCAATCTCGAGGTTCCACACCACGCCGAGTACAAGCTCTGGGGATATCGCTCCTTTGTTCTGTTTCAATTAAATCCAACAAAGCACATGTTCATTTATAATATTAATTTTATTATTAATGGTAGTTCTGTAAAAGAAATTTCTTAATTTTAGATGTGGGAGTGATGTAAATTGTTCTAGAACTGGTATATCTTTATAACATTTTCAAGTTGTCCTTTCGTAATTAAGAAGGGAAATCCTATAACGTTTAATATTTTTTTTTCATTTATTTATGTACCACACAAGAAAGAAAGTACACAAAACTTATGACAACAGGAAAAGGATAAGTGTACAATGGATAACTTATCTCTAATAGAGATCTCTACCAGAAACCCTTGAATATAGGACATGTTAAAAGAAATGATTCGGGTGCGGTATTTTAATATTATGTTAATAGTAATAATAAACCTACATTTAAATATACATAATATTAATCGATATTACTATACCTACATAAATATACTTATACAAACATTCACACATACAAACATATAAATATATACAATGTCATAAAAGAGTTAAAACAGAAAAAGCACCATAAGCGCACTGCTTGAACTGTGAAGGATTTTTCATAGAAATAGGTATTAAATATAGGGTACTCAAGCTTTCTTAAAGTAACACATGATTTTACATATTTTCTAAAAAGAATTGTGTAATATTTAATCTTTATAAGTTAAAACAGCTCAGCTTTATAGGAAATAAAATAAATATCTTTCAAAATGCAAAGAATGGAAAATGCAGTGATATTACTAAACTTTTTTTTGTCTATTTATTCTACAGATTTTACAATTACTAAGAAAAAATAAAAAGTTGTGCATATGCATGTCAAATCCCTAAAAATTCTACTTATACAGCTATAGTTAGGTATATTAAAAAAATATTGACTGAATCTCGATTTCCTAAAACTATCTCTGCGACCATTGCTGAAAGAAAAATCTTCAAAATAAACATTTCATATATTTTAATACAACATTGTGACAAAAACGTATTCGTATTGCATCGATATAAAATAGTATTTGAGGAGTCTGTAGCGGGCAGCCGGGCGGAAATTCTAAACAGACCCGACCCGCCATTAGGGCCAACTCCGCAGGTCGGGAAACTTTCAAATTGGAGCGAAATTCTAACAATAGGTATTGTGATGTTTATTTAAAATTATTACTTAGTTTTAAAGTAAAAAACTGTTGCTTTAGATATTATATTATAGCTATTAGCTATTATTTTTCCTTACTTCTATTGTAGTTTTCAAAAGTAATGTATCTAATTCAAGAATATTGTATTTCATATAAAATTTTCATAATAAGAGTATAAAAATAATTATATATCCACTTCACTAGAGGAGTGCCCCATTTTTGGATTTATAGCGTTAAACATTTAGTTTAAAACAACTAACAAACTAAGTAAAAAAAATGTATAAAATTTTAATAAACTGTTCCCATCTCTGCCTGTGTTTGAAAATTTGCCTTTTCTCTTTGTAAACTTTGTTTTGAAATTTCCGACAAACAGTTTAAAACGCCTTTTTTAATTCAGCAAAATGAGTTTCAATATAAAATAAACTTGTGCACTCCGTTGTTAGAATTATTGGTGCGTTATAATGGTAAAAGCTTTGAGATTTTTTTGGAAGATCTCCCTGTTAGTTTATTTTTTGTCAACTTTGAAAACTATAATGAATATAGAGAATTTTATTTTTAAATTTTTAAAAATATGATTTTTTTCTTAAATATAAATAATAAGCGTTGCCAACAACCCTAATTGACTTATTATGTCAATGTGGACAACGCTTGGTATTTCTGGTCTTCATAGAGCTTTAGGTTGGTAGAATGAAACTATAGCCTATAGTTAGTGATAGGTACTTTATTAACGGAACTTGGTAAAACCATTTTAACGAGAAAATGAAAACTGATCACTTGACTTATAGAAAGTAACTGTGTCAACAACTTCATTTGAGGACTGGATCCACCTTTGGTTGGCCCACATATCAATTTGAGTCATATATAATAGGTATATTTTTTAAAACACTGTTGTTTCATATAATCATACTAGTGGGCGCGCGCAGCTTCGCTTGCTTATTTGGACCCTTAGGGGTGAATTCTAATAAACCATGAAACATGTGTTCAATGAAATATTTTTAAGAGTTTAAAGTTTTATAAAAATCGGTGGCTATTTAAAGATTGTCCAATACAAACTTTCAACCCCTTATTTGCACTCTTAGGGGGAGAATTCTAGAAAACGATGAAATACGTGTTCAATTATATACTTTTAAAAATCTAAATTTCAAATTTTATAAAAATCGGTGCCGATTAAAAAAACTTCCATACAAACTTCCAACCCCTCTTTCCCTCATTTAGGGTTAAAATTATTTAAAATCCCTTCTTAGTGGATGTCCAGATTACGAAAGTAAACATCTGTCCAAATTTCACATTTCTACCATCAGCGGTTACGGCTGTGCGTGCGTCTTACCTCAGTCAGTGAGGACAAGTCCTTTTATATATATATAGATTATTGTATCAAGACAACAGACACTTCCATTCCCTATTTTCCACCGAAATCTGGAGGCAATAAATATTGAATATTTCATATCCTCTAGAGGGAATCGAACCCTTTAATTAATATTTTTCTAAATAATAAATGTACATTGTCACAGGGATTACTACTTCACAAGCGCACAGTGGGTGTCGCTAACGGAGGTGTGCGTGGTGTGGCTCACGCGGACGCAGAACTTGTCCGTCGTGTCCGTCTGTAAGAGTCCCATGTGGCATTGTCAAGAGGTTTGTATTAACATTTATTATGTTATATATTATAGATACATGCTTTGAAAGAGCTATTCCGCATTTAGAAAAGAAAGATATTTTTTTAGACATCGTGTAAAAATTTCAACGTAGCGGGATTTGAACCAGTCCAAGTTTGGAAACTGTCCAAGTACTTGACCACTAAGCCATACGTATATTCCCCTTAAATGCAAAAACAGTACTCTACTGCATCTATAGCTTTATAGATTTTCTGCATAAAACACCAGTAGCAGAGAGAAGCTAGTGTAAAGACAGTCTTACCATTCATGATGATGGATGGATGGTGAATGGTGTTTTCATATATTATAACAGTATAAAATTCAATAGGAGTTAATTTAATTTTGTACTATGTGTCGCTTATACAACAGAAATAGCTGAAATCATTGTTATATTGAAAAATTATGATATTCAATTATTATAAAAAAATGTCTTTTTATTATACATTTTTCAACTTTACGCTGGTTCTGGATAGAGAATACTTAGTACTTGCTAAGACTCTCTCTTCTACACATACTGCCTACTTTCTGAGAGACAACTCAATACATCTTATCTTGTTATCAGAGCGAAAAAATGTAAATAGTTCATTCCTTTAGTCGTAATCGAACCTACAATCGTTGCGTTTATATCCAAAACACCGCACTATTCTACCGTACCACGATGACCTTTATAATAATAAGAAGTATAATTAAAACTGTTTTTATTCAGAATACCTTTTTTTCTTATCGAGACGTTTTAATATATGTGTAGAGAACTTTTTTTAAGATATTTTTAATATATTTTATACTGCTATATGATACCTACCAAAGCCATTACTCTAAGTTCAAAACACCTTTTAAAGCTTAAAGAACATAGTTTCTTGTCACGTGCGTCTGTAATTCCCACTGCATTAAACATTACTCAGTGGTACCTAGCACTCGTTTTATGTTACTTTTACCTTAACATTGGAAAAACTTGAGGTTTTTCTATTTTTATGTTCTTTATACAGTACGAGAAAATGCCAATTAAATCTTAATATTTCTTTTTAATTATTAAATTAAAGAGCTTTAAATAAATAATGATGTAAACATTTTTTTTTATATCGAACATATAAAAATGATAGAGAATCTGCAAAAAATACTAATTTTTCACCAGGTATACAGGATATTCTCCGGTACAGAAGGCTGGGTTGAATCAGCTCCTGCGCCGCTATGGTCATCAGGTGGGGGTGCCTTAGTTACCTTGGCTCCAGTAAGAGATGGACCAGCCGGACTGTTCCGCCATGTTGTACGAGCTGAGCATAACGCTCACGGCCCACGAGCTTTGCCTCTTACTCATGGTAGCTTTGATGTGGTGAAACTTTTGGCTTGGGATCATGGGAATCAGCATATGTAAGTTGTTTGGTAATGTGTTTTCTAATAAATTTGATAATGCTCTTCCTATAGGTTTGTTGTCGAAAGCATGAACAAATAACATTTATTTAAATATTCATATTCAAGATTAAGATTTACTCCAAGATTAAATTCCGTAAAAAAAACTATAACATATTAATATTTGCAATTATATAAAAACATTAGAAATAATCAAAATTATTTTCACACGTTTCTAATACATATTTCTGTAACGGAATGCAAGCTACGTTAAATACATACAAATGGCAATTCCGAATAGCATATTTCATGCACTAATGAATATTTGACTTTTGTATGGAAATAGGCGACGTGATTTGTGATTTGGGCAAAAAATATTTTATAAAGTTTTCCTGTTCTTAATAGAATCCTGAGGCCATGGTAGTGCCCGCGGGCGGCGTGATTAGAGACGCTCCCTACGACACGTTCCTGAAGCTCATTTTTATATTTTTTATATCATAAATTAGAATCTCATCTCTTTAGTTGTACATCAATCCTTATATCTTTGTACAAGCACCGGATTTTCGACTTATTATATAAGGAACGACTTATACATATAAAGTTACATATAAACATATAAACACTTCCTCAGATCCATGGAGTATATTATTAGCTCATGTGATGTATTATAATTGGTGAAAAAACTTATAACTAAAACGATAAACGTGACCTACACACACTCCAGGTGAACTTTCCCCGCTCCAACGAATTCTGGAGGCAATGCGTGTTGAGGAACGGAATTCAACCCTGCGCTTTGCTTCGTTACCAGAACAAAGAAAAAAAAATTATTAACTAAATAAAAGTATTAATCGAACCTGTCGCGTTCACAGTCGCACGTTCTGTTCCGGCAGCACGACTTCACTATAGTATATGTTATTTAATATAATATAATCTAAAACCAATATAAACATAAATTAACTGCAAGATTACTTTCAGATATTACTTAGGTACACCGGAGGGCAAGCCGGGACAGCAGCATCTCTACAGGGTGTCGTCGGAGGCGCCTCGGCCTGGAACGCCGCAGAAGTTGCCGTACTGCGTTACCTGTAATTCACAGGTCAGTGGAATTGGATATAGATTAATCATATTTAGTATAACTTATCATTACATTGAAACATATATTTTAAAACATATATAGTTATCGAATATAGAATTCTCCTCCTAGATATGCTCCTTTTTAGAAAAAGGAATAGGCATAAAATCTGACACTCAAATTTCATGCAAATAGCAGAATAGACGGAGGAAATCTAGTGTTAAGGTAGTGTTATCAGAATTGAAGAGAAGAAGGAAATGAATGTAACTCATTCCCTCGAATGGGAATCGAACATAAAACCACGGCTTTACAGTCAAATGCTGTGTCACTCTGCCAAACTAAAACTGTACATTAGTATCCGCGTTTATCCACGCTTTGCTAAAGTAAATATTTAAATAAATATATATTTTCTCTTCCGTTTAGCCATCGCCATCGATCAATTTAGAATTCTATGGGAACTTGGCGTCATCCGGCGACAGCGGATGGGATACGGACTGGGATGAAGAACTACCGGCTACTTCTCCGTCGCCATCGAAGAAGAAGAAGAAAAAACAACCTGGTGAGCTTAAACTATTTATTATTGTTGTTTCATTGAGAGATCACTAAAAAGTGATATATCACTCTTTATATACGTATTACATATGTATATCCGTCTTTAAGGCAAAAACACAATTTTTACTTTGAATCTGGTTTAAGATATTTTTATTACAAATTAGTTTATTTGATTTTTCATTGAAATATCCAAAAAATACTTGGTTCCATTGATATAGATTTACTATATTATGATAAAAAACACTAAACACATGTACGTTTTCGGTAATTTTCAAAGTTCGATATTTGTTTATAGATAACACAAAATATCCCGAGTACGTAGCCTTTTTACATTAAAAGTCTAGACATGTAATCGTTCTAAAACCTCTACACTCGTATGAAGCACCGTTTTCCTAGACGAGTGTGATAAATAATATATGTAATACTGTAAGTAATATCTGTACTTTAAGGTGTTATTTTATTTTTTAACATGTTCAATTCTAAGGCTTTATTTTTTGGTATTTAAGGCCGTCGGTGTGCGAAGGAACAGTTTCTGACTGTAAGCACAATGGTTGCAGGATCGATCCTCATTCGAGGGAATAATGATACTCTTTTTTTTCGTTTCCCTGTTTTGGTACCCAAAGCAAGGGGACAGCTGAAATGTGCGAAACTGAGTGTTTTACCACCAGGTTTTCTTTTTTTTTTTGTTACGCGTCGCACTTCATCTTGCGCCACCCAATTTCGAATATCGTGGCTTGAGTTCGCCCTGATGAGCGAGGAAATAATAATTCATGACCTCGAGAGGACATCGAACTCATAACCATCATGCTTACAATCATACGCTGGGCCGCTGTGCCACGACGTCCTAAACATGCATATGGAAATAAAATTGAAAAAATAATTTTAATTTAACTACATTAAAAATACATCAAGCGTTGAAAAACATAGAAAAAATTTCATAAAAGACTTTTAGGTAATTTTTGTAACAAAAATATCGCGCGTACTAGTTTACATGAAACATTTTCAATTTGCTCTTCAAAGGAAGAAAATGTGATGAAATATACTCTAGCGTCAGCTGTATAGTGACACGAATAATGGACGCCAAATTGACAAGTTAGTGTCGTTTTCTTTAACAATTTTTTAGAAACAGTTTTTAAAATTCGCAATTTATTTTATGAGGTTTTAAAAATTTTGAATTACAATTTGAAAAATTTACTCAACAATTATATTTTTTAGAGTTCGTACGCAAAGTTTAAAACGGAACCTTGTTCGATTTACGTTTGTCCGTCCGTCACCAAGTTGCGTATCATGAATCGTGATAGTTAGACAGTTGAAATTTTCCCAGATGATGTATTTCTTTTGCAGCTATAACAGAGATGTAGATAATGGTACAGAACCTTTCATGCGCGAGTCTGACTCGCACATGGCCGGGTTTTCGTATATTTAAGTCAGTCTATTATATTTTACACAGAAGGTCCAGATGTGTTTTACTTTTAGCTTTGGACTAGAGTACAATGGAAAAGCTTTGGTCTAATTTACAAATATATAAGTAGGTCCCTAATTCCCAAGGACACCTGGGGCTTTACATATGAATAATCATGCGACAATCGGAGTATCCATTTATAAGATCCGCAATAAAAAATAAGGTTTTAGCTACTATAATACAAAGGAATATAAATAACGTCTTGACATTTTCACTTAATAGTTTCTGTCTAATCTGTTGAATTATGCTATAAAAGGCTTAGTATTAGAATAAACTAAAGTATGTTAAAATCTTATTTACAAAATATTTAGTATTTAAGACTTTGAAGATGTTAAATTTTCTCGCTCTTTTACTAAATTAATGAGAGAAAACTTGTTTTATTTGATTAACTTTTTTCCAAAATTAGTAGCAAGTTTTATCACGCAGAAAGATATCATTATTTCAGTGGTCAGGTTCTGACATATAAATATCCATTAAATATCATATAATATAGCTTTATAATGAATGCCTCGTCCAGTGTCAGAGTTATTATACTTCTTGCTTTCTAAGTGTAATTATACTTTCTTTCTCCTTGTAATTCGTTACTAAGAGTAATTTATAAACAAATGTATAAGTACAATTACATTAAAAATAGCTAAAAATAAATATTATTACTTATATGATATATCCACACTACTATCGACACAAGCCAAAGGCGTCAGTTCCTAGCGATATGTTACTACGAAGAAGTCACAGTTTCAAACTAGGACGAACTCAGTACCAGAATAGCGTCTACAGTACATTGTAGTAGTACATTGTAGATGCAGAAATTGTATTAGCACCTCCAGCGTCAAGCGCCCAGAACGCTCCCTAATGAAGTTCTCGACCAATGTCAGTTTGTACGTTTCATTTTCAATTGGTTCAATGAAATGAAACTTTAATTTTATATACCTAATCTTACGTATAGATTTTTCAATTATAAGTTCTATATTTCTTAGATTTTTGTGTTTTGAAAAACATAATAATACTATTGACAAGCAAATATGTAAGGGAGAAGTGGCATGAAAGAGCCAGTTTACTAAAGGAAGCAAAACAATATTTTTTTAATGAAAGAATTTTTTTTTTCCTCAAATTATTATTTATTTATTAAACTAGGTAATTACGTACGAAATAACCCTTAAATACAATAAAAAATCAATAAAATATTAATTTTTCAAAAAATGTGTCATTAGGCTCTTTCATAACGTTTCAGTATTGAAAGAGCCACTAGAAGTTATGAAAGAAAACGATATTAAATAAAAACGATTTAATAATTCTTATTAAAAAGTAATGTTTTTTTTTAAATTCTATCAGTCATTTTAAGTACATAATTCTAACAAACTTTTTAATCTATACTATTCAAGCTATGAAAGCCACCTCTTTCAAGGTCCCGGCTCTTTCATAACTTATTCTTTAAAAAAATGTAACCTCCAAAATGACAACGATATCAAAACTTTTCAAACACTATTTTAGTGCAGTTACAAGGCCAAATATATACATAAACTCAATCTATATTCCAATTACCCGTATTTGTTTACAATAAAATACTAAAAAACAACTGAAAGGAGGTAAAATACTTACTTTGGAATGTCAAAAACTTCAACTCGACGTATCGCCGTCCGTTGGTTCCGATGAACTGTATAATTTTTGTGGGTGGCGGGAAATCAATATTGCCATTTAAAAATAAAATATTCTAACGAATCCGTTCCTAAACTACTATAATATTGCAAGTGGCTCTTTCAAAACCTGGCTCCTTCATGCCACTTCTCCCTAATTGTTAAGGCTTAAATTGTTAATGGGCACAGATCAGTCATAAACTTTTTCCAAAATTTCCAAAATACCTTTAATTGGTATGAAATATATAATTTAAACGCATCCTTCCGTGTTATATGTTTAAATATGAATAACAATGATTATTTTTCATGTTTATAGTTTATCCCGCATAACAGGAATTGATATAGAAAACCTATCACCATTCAAATTTCCACCTGATTTCGTAAGATTGCGTGTTATATGGCGAGAGCTTTCGCAGCTCTTCATTAATTAAAATATTTAATCGTTTCAAGATAGGCACTGTTATACTCGCTCGCCATGGCGTCAAAAAAATATTCTAAATTTTGTTATACTTTTTACTGAATAAACAACATTTCACATTGAAACCAACAAAACTTTCCATTTGACCGTATATTAAATTATTTCAAATACAAAGAATCTATTTAACTAAGCTTAATTTAAAACTTTTTAATTCTAATGAGCCAGTTATACGCACGTTGCCTTTTTGAGCTTACGCTTTATGTTACGTATTCGGTGTCAAGCTTTTAATTAATTGTATTATAATTTATAATTAATTTTATGTTAATTATACAAATTGTAATAATGGCTACGATAAATTAACAAAGTTTTGTGTAAAATTAATTTTGGCATATCACTGGCAGTACTTTGTAGGGAAACATTACATTATGTAAAAGTGAAGTAAATAAATACGTACAATTATGTATTATATGTACCTTAAGGCTGGTCGTCGGGCGGGGGCACAAGCGTGTGACTGTAAACGCGATAGGTTGTCGATTCGATTCCCAGTCGATGAAATTAAATATTTAAATATAAATTTTCATTTGAACATTCTGGGGTCGAAGCAAAGCGTGACGTTGAGTTCCATCACTCAACACGCAATGCCTCAAAAAATTCAACAGAGAGTGAGTAACGGGGAGTGTCTTCACACTAGATTCCCTTGCCTATCCTGCTATATGCGGGGTGCAGCGTGACGTTAATATTATTGTTAACTAAAGCAGTGACTTTATTAAATTTCATATTTATAATGAATATTTGCAGTCTCCTACGACAGTATAGCATGTTAACAATATATATATATAGGTAATATGTCAAGTGTTCCAAGGTTGCGTAATAAAGCTTTGAGGTTGTTCTGTTTAACGATATGTGATTATTGCAGCAAGGTTTCAAATCTATATCTATATTAATACTGTAGAGATGAAAAACCGATATGTTTAGCCGATATTTAATAATCGCGCTAATCTCGGGAATAATTGGTTCAAATTATTATTATTTAATTATTTTAAATACAATGTACGTTCAATTTGCACTCCGTCTCTGCTCAAAGGGATCGTTTTTTTTATAATTTATTCTACATATATTATACTATACCACAGACGCGTAGTCTGTACGTTCTCTCGACTTTTTTAACTCGTGGAAATCAAATCATTAACATTTCGCTCTGGTAATGAGGCAAAGCGCGGTGAAGAGTGCGCCACTCAGCACACGATTCGGCGAAAAATGAGGAGCGGAAGCGTCTCAATGGACACGGAGTATTTTAACGCTAGGTTCCCAGGTTCCCTCTGCCTACCCTGGTGCATATGTTCAGGATACAGCGTGAAGCTAACAATAACGTAACAATCTACTATTAATTCTCATTATACACTTATCTCTTTTAGCAATCAGTCTCCTTTGTGTTTTATCTACGCTGGCACGCTTAAACGCCATAATTAAACAACTGATCTATTATAATATAGTAAAATCCATTATCATTTTAATTATGGACGATAAACCACTCTTATATATAAATTAAATATGACATTCCATACTAATTACCAAGCATTGTTATATTTAATTAATATTTTATCCGCACGACCGTACACTATACTGTCAGCGTCAAACTAGAATTAATTTAGAATTTGAAATTGGAACCAGCAGGTGCAATGCCAGTTCAGCACTCACACACATTAATGACTGGACGGCGTTGTTTCATAGTTTCTGAAACGAAGTTTGACAAACGCCAATACTCTACTGAAAATTTTGCATGTCTTCATAAAATCATAATTCGAAAATAAGAATATACTTTTTATTTAATTATCAATATAAATTATATACGTATATACGTAATGTAGATCCCGTCGTAGGTCGATGCACTACTGACATAAAGATGCGTAAGCCAAAGGCTATGATTATTTGTCCCTCTATATCATGTACATGTTGTGTAATAAAGCTACATATATAAATCAGTTTTACGTTGTATCCCGCACATAGCAAGGTAGGCCGAGGGAACCTGGAACTCAACGCCGTGCCTCCCTTTGTTACCAGAGCGTGTTATTATTGTTAATCATTAATTGTTATCATAAAACATTGTTTAATAACAAACTAAAGTTGTCCTCTAACTTCTAATTAATATATATTTTATTTTTATAGAAAACATACAACAGGCCCTGCCATGTCTGTACCACGACGCGCACTTCAGCCCCTCCTCCACATACTTCGTGCTGGAGTGCTTAGGACCAGGAGTGCCGACCTCCAGCTTACACAAGATCTCCCTACCAGACCCGAGACTGCTGATGCACTTGGAAAACAATACTGCAGTTAAGGTACATAAATGAAGTATAGTTCAATACAACGTTTGACAAAACGTACGTTGAACAAAATACAATGTAGTATAGTTTCATATTTAGGAATGAAAAATATTTTTTGGAAAACATGTTAAAAAATCCATTTACAAGTAATTTACAAATTAACGCCGTTTCAAATGTTCATTTTAAATAATTTACCAATAATGAATTCCTAATACCCTAAACGCTGACCACTCGTTAATTAGATAATGGAAATTGAAATAATTTAATAGTAACGACTAAAATGTCAACACAAAGTTATATGGCAATGTTTCAAGTAAGCAATGAAAACTACATGTATTTTACTATCAAAATATACAATGAATCGTCAGCAAAACATTTCTTTTATTCTATTTCTATAAAATCTCACAAAACCCTATAAAAATTGGCATCGTGTAAGCTGTATTCAGAGCATGATCGATATGGATTGCGATTCTGAATTTCATACCTTTTGTTCGATTTAACTATGAAACATTTTAATTGGCGAATTGGCGTTCTATAGGTTTAATATTGTATCTAGACAAAGAAAATGCAAAGATTTGCAAAAATGCAAAAATTGAGACGATAAACTAATTAGTTCTGAACAAAAAAAAAGCAGCTTCACTCTTTACACAGTTCTTCGATTTCCCTCCGAACTAGAGACAATACACGCATTTCATTTTGCCAGTAAGAGGATCCAACGGGGTTAAGCCCACAACCGTCGCGCTTACAGTGATGAAACGATTGTATTTTTACGATGTATTTTTCTTTAAATAGTTTACATACTTTACATGTTTAATAAATGCCTAGCACTTTTACGCAGTTGTGATACATATACAAATACTCGTATACGTATCACAACTCGTATATTAGACATACGTCTAATTTACACAGTATAAGGTTTTCTGCTATTTGTTTGCTCTTTATGAAATATTTTTATTTTTGTCGATACATTCTTTATCTAGTAAGTCATGAAAATATTCATATTATAAGAATATTTTTCTAAACTACAATGTAAGAATTTTAATATTGAAATGTATCTAAGAACCTCGTGGTCAGAGCTCTTCAATCTTCCGGCTTGATAAAGGATTATGATGTTTTATGCGTCCAAGTATTGTGACATAATATTAAAAATTAAAATTTTATTTAATTAAACATAAAGGATATTTATTAAAAGTAGTTGTAATATACAAATTTCATTGTTTGTTTATAATTTCAGAATATTGTCTATGATGATATTCTAAGTTTTAGAATATCGTCTTGTGTTGGTAAAAGCAATTTTAGCTTAAAAAGCAAAGCAACTTTACGGTTTTCATAGCGTAGAACTAGAACGGAAGAAACCTAGTGTTAAGACACTCCGTTCTCCATTTTTCATCCAATTTTCGTGCGTGTTGGGAAAAAAAGTTTTAAATATAAATATTCTACCAAGTGGTCACGTTTAGTCTGATGCTTTCCCACTGTGCCATGATGGTCGAAAATAGAATAAATAGAAAAACAACTTTTATACAGGAAAGGCTATCGGTAATAGCGTTGCCAACACCAAGAACCTTCTCAGTGCAACTGTCGAGCGGGCAAGCGGCGAGGGTAAGGCTGCTGTTACCTCCAGGGCTAAGAGAAGATGAAGTCACCAAATACCCTCTAGTGATGAAAGTGTAAGTTTTTAATTATTACAGCAGTACAATTCGTTAAATTGGTATTGCCGGCAAAACTACTTTTAATTAAACAATTTTAGATGTTATTAAAATAATAATGTTGTTTTTTTTTAAGCAAAAAACATCTAACAGCATAAACAGCATAAAATTTATTATCCATTTGTCCTCCACTTTCCGTTTAACGTTTAGGAATTTTGAGTCTGGAATTCAAAAACCCGCTTTATAGTATTCACCGTTTTATAGAAAGACAATTTTTTAAATAATTTATACGCTTTCTAAACTAGAGAGTCAGTAACGGTGCGCCAAGAACTTAATTGGTAACAGATCAATGGTTGTGAGACTGGAGTTCTGTGACCACAGATGCGGGAAGCGCCCAATATTCTGTTGATTCGAAGTCCGTTTTGCTTTTAGTAAAACACATTTCCAGCATAGTATCGCAATGGTAGATTTTTTTTATTGTTCTCACTAAAATTGTAAAAGCTAATATTCAAATTATGTTTGTTGCACTTTGACGAAAATGACACATAGGCTAGACAAAAATTTATATACTAATTTTATATAAGTTAGCAATAATATAATAATAGGTTTAACCGGCTGAAGCTGCGTGTGGGTGGGAAGGCAATACGTGATGCAAAAACCTTGGACCCCTTTTAGGAAAATTGCGCGGACGAAGGAGTGTGAAATTTTTCACACTTGTAGTTATATTGCAGATCGCTAATATTTTTCAATAATAACGCTTATAAAGTACATTAAATTAATAAATAAAACATTACACACACTACCATGCATTTGACTATATTTACACTTTTATGTTTATAAAGTGGCATACAAGTTGCTATAGCATTGCCAACGCGTATTATTATTATACACGACAATTCTTTCTTTAGTAATAATTAATACATTTTCCATCCCAGTAACGGTGCACCAGGCACCCAACTGGTGACAGAGCAGTGGTCGCTGGACTGGGGCTCGGTGGCGGCGGGCGCGGGCGCCATCCTGGCGGCGGTGGACGCGCGCGGCGCGGGCGGTCGCGGGCTGGCGGCGCACCACGCGCTGCACAGGCGGCTGGGGACGGTCGAGCTGAAGGATCAGCTGGAAGTTGCTGAGTGAGTTGACAGTTGTTTCTTTATTTATATAAGATTTGTAAGATTTATTGTGACATGAAATGTAGTTTTGTATATGAAAATAATCTTAAATGCTGTAGATAAATGAGCACTTTTAATGTATTCTCTTTCTTTTGTATTTTGCGTTTATAGGAAACAGTTTCGATTACTTAATATTTATTGAAATAGATACTACTATATGATCAACTTAATATGATAGTATTAATTTTATCAAACATTAAATATATAATTATGTTATATATGTATGTATTTTAAAATAATACTATGATTTCTAGTGCTTATAAAGGTTTAAAATGAAGCATACATATGCATATTATATAATACATTTTAAGATAACATGTCTAACGCTAAAGTGCTGCATCAATTATGAATCTAGATTACCGCCTCGAGACTGTGGCGTCTGCTTTTTCAATTTTACTATACCTAAGTATGTTTGCTCTCGAAGAAGATGAAACGTGGTGATGACTTCCGATTCCGGTGCGGAGCGTCTTAACTCTGTTCCTGCCTTGTGTGCCCTGCTTTATGCAGGATACAGCGTGAAATATTATGTAATAAAATATTTAAAAACTGTTCGTCAGGTACCTACGCGACTCCCTACATTTCATAGACGCGCGTCGCGTGGCGGTGTGGGGCCGCGCGCATGGCGGGTTCCTCGCGACGCTGGCGCTGGCTAGCGACTTGCGCGTCTTTCATTGCGGTATTGCGATCACGCCCATTGTTAGATGGCGGTATTACGGTATGCTAATTTATTCGTTTCGTTCGGTATGCTAATTTATTTCAAGTACAATCATTGTTTTGTTTTAAATATCTAATCATGAAAAATATTGTGAACTAAAAAAAAATAAATGCATTTAATATTTATTACTTTATTTGTACAATTTTAACTATCATTTAATATTCTTAGAAAAATAGTATTTTACTGTCAAAATCAAAACTCTATCTTTGCAAAGTTAGACTGATTTATTATTAAACATTTCTTATGACTTATTTGTAATTTATATTTTTTTGCTTTTAGTCAATTCATAATATGTTTCATTACTAAATTCTTCTGTCTAATAAATAATCTATTTCCATTGTACATAGCATCAGCGTATTCTGAGCGCTACATGGGGTTCCCGAACGCGACGGGCAACTACCGCGGGTACGCGGACGCGGATGTCACCAAGCAGGCGGCCGCGCTGCACGACAAAATGTTGCTGCTGGTGCACGGCGGCGCCGACGACGACGTGCACGTGCAGCACACTATGGCGCTGGCGAGGGCGCTGTCCGACCAGGGGAGCACTTTTAGGCAACAGGTAATAGAGTTTTTAACTGTAAATACGATGGTTGTGACTTCAATGCCCATTCGTGGGAACAAATTAATAAATATGAAATAGTGTTAATGAATATAAATATTTAGTTACTTTTACATTATTTATTTCAATTTAGTTACTTTTACAATTGTTATAGACTTCACTTATATTAGTTCTATCGACATAAATAAACAGATACAAAATTCATTGACTTTAAAAAGCATTTCAGAGAGGTTTCTGGCCTATCACTTCAACATGTTATTTTAAAAAAGGGAATAAAATACACGCAATGTCCTTTATAAGATATAAAAAGTCATACCGTATATCTAAGAAAACATTATTTTATTATATACAACACATTCTATTAGTACTACAAAATAAAAGATATATGTGAATTATGAAAAAATATTAAATCATCCACTCCACAGATCTACCCAGACGAAGGCCACAGCCTCAGCAACGTGCGCAAGCACTTGTTCCGCACGATGTCGGCGTTCCTCGACGACTGCTTCCGCAAGCAGGTGCCGCCCGAGACCAAGGCGGGGCTACGCAACGGCGGGAACCTGGACTGAGACTCGTGGCGGGATGAGGAGTTGTACTCTTGGTGAGGGCTATACGTTTAGTTGCTATCTAGCTATAAGCGAAAACCTGTCAATAGATTGTGGGAAAAGTTCGTAAACGAAATCCACACAAAAGTCTTATTCAATTTTACATTATTTTCCTGATTGGACTAGGCTCTTGTTCATACAAGTATTGTCGGTATTTATTCATCCAGACTATATTCCTATACTCTAGAAGCCTTTGAATGCTGATAGAACTTACAGTTTCATAGAAAAGATAAATATTCCCAATAAAAATCACTTCAAAGGAGACAGACGAAGTGTGAAGCTAAGCTAAAATAAAATAAACACTGTTATAATTTCAAGCTGTAATCTTTTTTTAAATTAACCTAAAAGATTGATTATAATAAACTTGTAGTGAACTGTGTACATTGTAGATGAGCTTGGTAAGTTCAAACTAATGTACACAGTCTAAACATGTAACAGTAATAAAAGAAATATAGAAATAATAGAATAACCCTAAATATTAATTTTGCAAAAACAATAGGTACTTATTTTTTATATTTTTGCTATAAATACTTATAAAATGTTTTAAAAGCAAATTTATCTCGTCCACAGGTAACCACAAAGTAGAAACCACGAAAAGATAATAATTTAATATCTGTAGTACAATTATTTCCATATCCCATTCGATACTTACTGCCAACGGACTATTTGAACACACATCAAAAGTATGTATGTGATACATAGTTATAAATAAATTATAAACAATATTGTGAATGCGTGTACTTTGCTTCAAATAAATTGACTCTTACGCAAAAATAGTTAATAATGTGATATATGTGTGTGTGTGTGTGTGTAACGTACGAAACGCACAATAATGCAGATGAATGAGACCTTTGTGTTATGCGACGGAAATGAAGAGTGGAAGAAACGACATTCGTTTGTAAGTCTATTTCAATTTGTATGTATAAGAAGCGTTCTATTCTTGAGTAGAAATTTTCCAAAAAAAATAGAATTTTCTTGTATGTAGCTCACTTTTGTCAAAACACTGTTTTATTATACTTTTATTATTGCAACGTATATGGTAATAAATCTAACATCTATTCAACTACAAATAAATATTTAAAAAATGTTCATTTTGATAACAATTATTGTTAATTTATAAAAAAAATAAAAATTGACGTAATTTTTCATATTTATTCATAAATTTATTACGTAAATCGCTTGTTTAGTGACCTTTCTAAGTATAATTTGTTTGACAACTACAATTCAAAATTAAGAAAATAAATAAAATTATATGTTATTTAATTACAAGTAAATTGGGTGTAATTTTTAATTTATATAATTAGTTTGTATTACTTTACCAGACTTTAATACATACGTATACCAATATTTTAAAAATGAACATTATTTAGAATCTGATGGTATCAGAATAAAAATTTATTCTAAATAAAAACCTGAAGAATTTTATCATAGGTATACCATTTTCCACAAACTTTTAATAATTCTTACTAAAATTTTATCTACTACTATCTGCTTTTTTTTAAGATATAAGAATTTCAGTGCAACAACAAAAAATCAATTAAAGCATTAATATTCTACAACAGATACAAAATATTGAGCAAAAATAACGTAATATGTAGATATAATAATTAAAACTACCTTTGTAATTTGACTAAACATTCTTTGTTTTATAAAAAAAAATCGTCATTTGAAAGTTTATATTATTTTAAGTTTCAATAATAAACCTAATGCTAAACAATAATACAATATTCAGTTCAGCGACACATCGCTACTATAAATTTCTCCAGTAAATAAATAAATTGATATAAATTCTTTTTAGTTAAAAATAAAAAAAACGACATGAGAGGGATCCTTGGGGGTATTGAATTGCAAAGAAATGTTTGAGAAAAGCTAAAGAAATTGCACGAAAATTTAGCATATTAAATCTCTATTTTAGTAATTAATAAAGGAATTGATAGTCGTTCTTTAGTCAATGGGTTTTGTGATCTTAGGCGTTAAGTTGTTGAAGTAGGCGGTAGCGTGTTAATCGATTGATAACTTCGCTGAATAAAAATAATGGCAATATTAAAAAAATTAACTACCCTTATTTTTATAATTTTTTATATGATTTTAACAATAACAGAATGTTGAAAATATTTTCCGTACATATATTATGTATATGAGTTCTCTATATATTTCGATTTTACATTTATAAATTTGTATACTGCAAATATGTCATTTCGAAGAGGTAAAGTGTGATTTCTAAATGACAAATAATTGTACAGTACCTAACTTATATAAATCTAAAATTATAAAATTATTTATAATGATAAAGTAGAGTAATTATCGCCTTCACGTGTATCTTACGAAAATCTACTGACTTTGACTGTTCTACCAGTTTCACGCAATATCCGTATCCCGCATGTAGCAGGGTATGCAGAGCGAACGTAGTGTTAAGATAATGTGCTCCTCACTTTCTGAGGAATTCTGGAGGTATTGGGTGTTAGTGGTGGAAATCAACGCCGCGCTTTGTCTCGGACACCACAAGAAAAATTAAAACATCATATATTTCATTTCCTCCAGTGGGAGTCGCAGCAACCTGTCGCGTCCAATTACGCGCTTGTATCCCTCGAGTGGTTTCAGCTTTGCCTCTGATTGTGACCTTAAGATCATGGAGAATTAATAAAAAATATATATGTTCACTGATCTATGTTTGTATTTGTTAGTAACAAGTAGACGTGGTATAACAAGATTAGTGGACATCTATTCCCGAGAATTCCCTTAAGTCCATACCACAAGATCGCTAGCTGCTATCAAACTTGGCAGATTACTCTGTTTCACATTTGAGAGCGAGACAGATTCATTAGCTTAGCTAGCTAGTCTCAAATTTAAAATATCTCATCTCGTCATATAAAAAAATAATATTTAGAAGCCAGTCGTGTGGCTCAGGGGCACAAACTGTGACTGTAAAATCGACTAGTGGTGGGTTCGATCCGCACTCGACGAAATGAAATATTTATTTACATTTATTCGCTCTGGTGTTGAGCCAAGCGCGGGGTCTTAACACTAGGTTCCGTCTGCCTATCCTGCTGTATGCGGGATACAGCGTGATGTTGATTTAAGTCTAATTGTATTTTACTGCTGTACGTATTTTTAAAACATTCGAGTCAAAATTTCAAGCAGATTTTGTAAGATACATTGTATAGATGAAAAAAAAATCGTTGAAAGTTGCTCATTCTCGTTCTCAAATTTTGCATGTTTCTAGTCCTACTTATAGCGATTAAGCATTAGAGGAGACCAATAGCATTTAAATATTTTATGAAAAATGAAATTTTAAATAGATTTGAAATTAGTAATATTAATTAGTGCTTTAATAAAAACCTAGCCACGTTCCAACCGTGGGTTTTAAGGCGGAAATAACTTTAATAGCAATAAATTATAGTAAACGTCTAACCTCTTTTTATTATACTTAATATGTATAAGTAATCACTCTTCTTCCGCAGGCACAGATTTTTGAAATTTTAAAAAGTTTTAAACGAATTGAAATAAGCGTTTTAATCAATGATAAATTGCAAAATTTTTTTCATAACACCAATTAACTTAAAAATAGTGTTTGTAAGGTTATCCAAACATAATGATTTAAAAAATCAGATAGTAATTTAAGTAAATTATTAAGAAATTAAGAAAGCATATTATTTTGTCTTCAGATCGACAGCGAATTTGACCATTATAAAAAGAATTTTTGTTGGTAGTATCCTTTTCTATTATATGTTTTTTTCTATCAGTTTCTTGAGTCATTTATTATATCCCCTTCTAAGTAATAACCTTAACAATAATATGTATAATTAATCATATTAATAATTTAAATTATGAAAAAATCAAACGTTAAGTGAGAAAGACCTAAGTGCCAAAGTGTCGATGTTTCTCGTTAATCTTAATGTTCATAATAAAAATAGGCTAAGATTCAATCTAAGTCATTTTCAAATTATCTTCATATTTTTCTTTATTATTAAAGTCTTAAATGCTTGTTATTTTTGACTTACCAAAATAGAGGTACAGATAATATTTTTAATTTATTTTAATTTTTCTTTTAATCTGTATTAAAACAATAAGTTTTCTGTCAAATACACTTTTACTTTGTACCTATCTATGTATATGCATATATAGATATATTTTATTAATTTGTTTATCTTTCTTTTTTTGTAACCTCGAACAAAGATTGTGATTTTAAGCCTTGTGGGATATCTTCGTATATTTAATTTTAAGACGTCAAAAATAATATCTTTATGTATAAAAATGTATGAAACTATCGCTATGAATTTACTTAGTATTAAATATTATTCATTTATATCTTATTCCTTAAATATGTAATAAATATGTAGTATTATATTATATTTTCAAATGATTGCTATTTTATTTACTAAAAAAATGGATAAGAATCCAAGATATATTTTTTATTTACGTTTTTATTACAATGAAACATTACTCTGCAAGTTTCACAATGTTTATAATTTTTTAATTTTAATTTTACAAAAAAAAAACATGCTATAGTTAGATATTCAAAATGTTATAAATAATAATTAATTAATTATAATCATTAATACAATTTCCTTAGCTATCATTATGCCTATTGAAAGAGATTTTTTTAAAAATACTTTTTTACTAATATAGAAATACAAATAGACATATTTTATTTTATTGTAAAAGTTAATGTACCGCAAATATCTACGTCCGAATGTGAATAAGTTGATTTACATTTGTAATAATTTGTTTCTAAGATTGACTGCATGTTATATTTTTTATTTTTACTTTATTTTTATCTAATATCAAAGTAAAATTGTTAAAATTATGTAATGTGCAGATAATCCTAGGAATATGTAATGTATAATTTGTTTTACATCTTTATAAAGGCATAGCTTAGTAATTAAAAATTTCAGATCTAGTCACAATGGTTAATTTCTTACGCCATAAAATTAAAAAGTATACCTATACTATAGATATAATACAATATCTGCAGATATTTTCTTCATTAAGTCACCTATAACAGTTGACTTAGTAAAGAATATAAAAAATCATTGAATTTCGCCGATATTACACATTTTAAATGAAACCGAATTACATAATCGTGACCACCCGCTACTGTAAAGTGTTGTAAACATCGGGTTTCCTAAATGTATAATACTTAAAACAATTAAAATGAAGAATATAGCCATGTTTGATCTACTTAAGAAAGAAAGTGACGTATACCATAATTCTATATTTTTGTAATTTTTCACAAAGTCAATTTTAATGGTTTTTGATAATTTCGCATAAATCACCAAATAAATTACCTACTAAAAAATATTTGCCTTAATATTTTGATAGTAAAAATTCTTGGACGAGGGTAAGCACGGACTGCCCACCCACTCTCCCTTTACTGCATCCATTAGTATCTGTTTGAAGTAACTTCCATCATTCGACATATAAACAACCTTTCATTAACCTTCACTACAAACAGGTTTGTTAGAAGAAAACGTAACATATATGTACATTAACAAATAGGTATGTTTTCTAAAATTAATTAAAAAATAAAATATGACGTAAGAAATCGTTGGCTCTTGATTGTTATATTTTTGACTATTTATAATGTTTTCGCACTTAGCGCTAATGTCGTCTCTACTAAGCTGTTGTTACTATATATTTTATTTGTTGTTATTGTTGTGACTCCACTTCTCATTAAGCATAGCTATCGTATTGTGAGATTCAATAAATACTTAATAAATTAAAATGTGAAATATTTTATTTATACCTTTTAAGATATTTTAAATGTGGTTTTAATATTATTAACTAATACTTTTATTAACTAATCCGTTTAAAAATGGGAGACAGAAAAAGTAATATTTTTTTACAACGTATAACATAACTACCAAAAAAAATAACTCAAAAACTTAACAAAAATTAACTATATGTAAACTATATACATAGAATTAACGCATTAAAAATTAACTCCCGACCAAAAAAGTGCATGTAGCTCTTAAGCAACTAGTCAGATTTTCTTAAAACATAGCTAAGAACCACCGCGATCAACAAGGCTTTTGATTAAAAAAAATATACGTTATGGGAAATAATGATAAATAACTTAAGTAACGCAATGATTAGTCACTTCGCTATTTTTATTCGTTTTAAACATGTATTGTATGGCAATATTCGAAGCAACGCTTTACAACTAAAAAAAAAAACATAAACAATCCTTTAAATTTCACGAAAGAAACTTACATAGTATGTAAGCGGAACAAAAATAAGATCATATATCGATTTGATTATAAATTTATAATATCAATTTTTATATTTAATTGAATCAGTATCGGTTCGGTTGAGAAAAGCAATTTTTTTTTTGTTATTTCATACTAACAAAAAAATATATACTTATAGCATAAATTTAAAGTTATTGCAATGACCGCCAAGTTAGAATAGCAGCTATAAATTATAAGTGGAGACAAACTTCTAGCATTCAAAATGAGACGCGAATATAAATTAAATTCTCCCTACATTTTCCGATTCGTACACACTACCCAAATGTAACAGCGTAATGGAAGCAATTTAACTTTAATGCATGCACTTCGAAGTCGAACAATATCGATAAAGAGGTAAAATCTAAAACTTATAATAGCATAATCAGGAATGACTAGGGAACTACTTAAAGTTTTTGTTTAGTCGTTATTCGATTATTTAACACATCTCCGTCACTAGTAGGTATTTGATAAAGAGAAATTAGTATTGACATATTAAGTATGTTCCTTCTTCACCTTTTAGCAAATTGGTAATGAGAGAATTTCAGTAAGAATTGAAAAATTAAATTTCGTGAACTTTCAAAGTTCCACAATTTATTCATGTATGCACCTACTGGATGACATTTTATGCAAATAAGCAATTTTGTCTATATTTTTCTTATTTCTACTTTAAATTTGTTTAAATACCTTTTCACTCGACTGCGCGAATGAAGCATTAGGCACAAGAAACCCTGTAAAATATAAATGAGTCCCGACTGTTAATTCCTTCCGGTTATAAAAAGTAATTACTATAAACATTAATTGTTTTTCATGATTATAGTTATTACAATGTTAATTTTAGAGTAAATTAGAAAATATAATTTTATACCCTGACAACGTTATCTCAGCTCTCTTGTTTCAGAAATGCCTACGAACTGTTATATTTTTAGTCCAAAATATAGCACCCGAATCAAAGGTTGTCAATGAAAAACGCCGTCGTGGCCGTGACATACGACGAGAATAAGCTAATGGATTTTGTACAAATATATAAAAGTGGGAAACTGGGAGAGACAGAATATTTATAAATTTTTTATTTTTTTAGCTTCACAATACTCCCGAACATAGCAGGGTAAGCCTGGAAACCTGGAAACCTGGTTTAAAACACTGGTTCTATTAAGACACTTCCATTCCCATTTTCCTCCAAATTCTCGAGGCTTTGCTTATTGGATGACGGAACTCAGGAATAAAAACGCCGCTATTTGCCTCACTATTGTTTGTATATACTAACTTAACACTAGTAGAAATACGATTTTTGCAGAAAATACAAGGGACCATAGATCTGAGTTCGAATTTCAACTCGATATCTCTAGGCGTTCCTGAGGTAAAAGCTCTTGACAGACAGGGTTCCTTTTTCCTTAAAAGGTACGAAGTCGTGAAAAAACAGCAAGACGAACATAGAACCTATATTACGACACTTGTTTACTGTGCCAAGAAAACAATAACATTATCAATTAATTTTTATTAAACATTTCATTTCTTTGAGTAGGAATCGAACCCAGAACCAGACCAGCCACATCTACAATCGCACACTTGTGAGTTGTGCTCCTGCTCCTCCTCAATTCATCAATTTAAACCTATCGATTGACTAAGCATAAAATGATTCAATAGCGTAATTTTTACATAAAAGCAAGCTTTTATAAGTTAATCTTTTAAATAGATACAAAAAAAAAAACATTTTTCCAATTAAAATTTTCATTGAACCAGTACAAAAGTAAAGGTGAAACAAAGTTCAAGGCCGGCCTAATATAACGGAACTGACACGTTTGCTCTGAACCGTCTATAGTCTATATTTCACGTGACCTTGTATACAGATTTTTTTTTATAGTTTTGCTAGGAAAATATTTAAATACTAGGAGCCCGCTCGCGGCTTCGCCCACTTGAACAACATAATTATTAATTTACTAATCTGCATTACCTATTATTGTGAGACTTCGTGGCGCAGCGGCGTAAGGGTTCGATACCCACTCGAGGAAGTGAAATATTTATCCTATTCTATATCTTATAAAACAAAGTCGCTTTTCGTGTCTGTCTGAACTTTCTAACTCTTCTTCTTCTAAACCACCCGACGGATTTTGATGCGGTTTTCACCATTAGGTCGAGTATTTCTCAGGGAAGGTTTATATATAGTTTATTATTTGTACATTCTTATGTAAGTTAACATAAATACGATAAATGTGTATAAAGTCCTACCCGTTGATACATTTTCGCGCATGCGCTGCTCTAATCTTAATAAGATCTACAAAAAAGTCCGCGACGGCATATTCGTATCTTTTAAGGATAACGTGTAGTGATCATATTTCTGTCTAAAAATAATAATTTCAATATATTTTTTATTGTGAGGGATATTTTTCCATAATGGTATTAATCCTTATCCTTTAAAATACTTTATTAATTTTCTGCGTTAAACGAAGATAAAATTTGCTTTGTACACTATTTCGAAATTGCGAATAGTTTTAGAGAAAACGCATCAGCTGTATCGAGTCCTGTTTTACTTATCCCATGCTCTCAGCATATAAATAAGTATATTAGTTACGTTGGCCATTTAATGTAGATCAAAACTGTCTTTTACTGTTTTTCATTTTAAAAAGTACTTTAGAAGTTGTTACAATATCAAAAAATCCTTGCTGCGAAACGGCTTGCCACTCGCGATGCGCCACGCATCGGTGGTTCAATGGTACAATGCTCGCCTGCCACGCGGACGGCCCGGGTTCGATTCCCGGCCGATGCATTCTATTTAATTTTCCTCACAGGCAGCCACGTAGTGCTTGCTTGCTTTTCATCAGGGACAGAGTACCCTCTTCCCTACCCAACCGGTGCCGCTGTAAAAGCCAATAGGGCTAACAGCATTAACCGTCAGAGAACCAAGGCCCTGATGTTGTTCGGAGCTACTACTGGCAAAGTAAATGTAGAAGTGATTGCACGTACTTTGGAGTTATCCAATAATTATAATGTATTTCCACGCGACATAGTTGGTTACATCTTTCGTTTAAGTTTTTTTGGTAAGAGAATAGTAGGTAGTCTGTTGTTTATAATTTCTTTCGTTTAAGTTTTCTGTTGTTTGTGGTATTTATTTGTGTTGTTAAAACAATTGGAAATCCTTATTGGAACTACGAAAATGCGGGTTGCATTAGGGTTTAATTAATTTTCACATTATCTTAAGTACTTTGCAAACATACATTATATGAATAATTTAGTAGTTAAAGCGGGCGAAGCCACGAGGGGGTCGCTAGTTGATTATAATCTACAGTTAAGTATAAGATATTTATTATTATAATATAATATTTTATTAACATACGTATAATAACAAGGTGGCGAATATATAACAAATAATTAAAAATATAAATAAACAACAAAATCAGTGGCATAATTTATTCGTCATCAGTACATTCCATCGCTGGCATAAATCATATCATTTCATATACAAATACGAAAATATTACAATTCATATTATTTTTAATAGTGTAAAAATTACCTAATCAACAGGTTTTAGTAAAAAAACATCTAAGTACACAATATGAACACTAATTTTAATAATAATTATGAAGAAAACACCATACAAGTTACAATATTATCATATACAATGTAGGTACAATTTAAAATTTATGTACTTCATAATAAAGAAGGCATGACTTTTGACAAAAATATACATATACAATGAGAATATACATATATAATAAAATCCGTTAATTCAAGCAATTTTCATAAAATAAAAAAACATGATTTATTACTCTATATAGTCCTCTCTATAAGATCTAACTATACATGTAGTGCAGATTCAGATTTTCAGATTTTCCTGCAAGAAACAAAAGAAAACGGACTTATGTTATATCAAGTAAAATAAAATCCCTTAAGCGTTTTATAGCGCACTTAAAATTTGAGTAAATGCGATGATTACTGGTTTGAATTCCAGTATAGTACTGTTGATCATTTTAATTATTATTTATATATTACTTATAATATAATAATACATGTACATTGTACCCTACTGTACGGTAATCTAAATATATACTTACATTTGTTAGCTTGTGTTGGATGTACTTTTACTCATGAGCTTGGCGACCATCTCTTGCACCCTCTTCATTTCCTCCAACTGTGTCGTCACTTGGTAGAGTCTATTTTCTCTCTCTACTACAGTTTTTTCTAGTTGTTTTATCATCTGTAACAAATGATTAGTATTTATTAGTTACATTAGTTATTACATGAATAATGTATTTCTATTCTTCATATAAAAAAATAACTAAAGCCTAAAAGTTAATTATTTTACATTACGGTCATAAAAATCATAATGTCTAAGTCATAAATAAATTAATGTCATAAGTTGACGTAATTATGTCACACTTTTTCACTGTATCTCGCACACAGCAGGATAGGCGGAGGAAAGCTGGGAACCTAGTGTTAATATTCTCCATTATCCATTAAGACACTTCGGTTCCTCACTTTCTGGCGAATTCATTGCGCGCATTGATTTTCGCGAGTGTATTTTACAATAGTGAGGAAATAAAAATACTAAATTATTAATTTCTCCAACTACACACACACGCGTTTTCAGTCACACGCTGTGCCTCTACGCCATGACGGCCTCATTCGATTTTTGTATAACATTTGATTGATTGATTTTTGTATGGCTGCTATTTGTACATGCCTTATGATATTTATAAAAAAACAACCATTTAGAAATACATACATTATCACGTTGCTCCACTTCCCGTCGTAGCGCTATATCGGCAGCGGCGGCTTCTTCTAATTTTTTATCTCTTTGTTTCACCCGCTCTTCGAATTTTATTAAAACACCGGCGAGTTCACTGTTCTTGTTTGTCTGTTGAATTATAGTAAAGAGAAAGCAAAAATTAAGACTAAAGAAAAGAATAATAAAATAGGATAAGACATATGATGAGAACTTTTGACAACTATATTTTTGGTATTTATGTATTAAATTCAATTTAAAAACAAATACATAAATAATTTTTTAACATTATAATTTTACAAAATATGTCATGTAAAGGGTTTTATTCTTTTTTTGGTTTAACGACGTATCCTACACATGAGAGGGTAGGCAGAGAGAATCTGCCTATTACCAAGACAATTCTTCTTTTTACAACAACCTTCTTTTTACAACCAATAAGTCATTGCGTGTTGATTGGCCAAAATTAATGCCACTTTTTGTCTTGCTGGGAAAGGAAAAACGTCATTCCCTCGAAAAAAAAATTGAACCCACAAAATTGTCTCAAAATTGTCTCTATATTATCCTTATTACTTTCCTAATGCACATAAAACACATAAATATAAAACAATCGTTGCAAATAGAAAGATACTAGAGCAAACTAAAAAAAATTTTTACCTGTTGTTCTAATTTCTTCTGTAAGGCCTTACTATCAGCTTCGATTTGTTTCAGTCTTTCCTCAGCTTCCTTTTCACGAGCTTTCATTTCATTTTCTATACTCTGCCATACAAGTAATTAGTCGTTAAAAATAACTTAATTAAAAAAATTACACCGTAACCCGTATATATACGGGGAGCTTAGTGTTAAGACATTTTATTTCCCAATCTCAGATGTTGAATGACTAAACACAACGCCGCGCTTTGTCTACTATAAGCGAGGAAATGACAACAGTTTAAATAATACAACCATTACCCGTGTGAGGGTCGAATTCAGAACTTTGACATAACATTTATCTAAATAATTATATTCAATTTAATACAAGTCACAATTGCTTTATCTAAGCATTTTTTCCTTAACTTGTATGTTTATTAGTGCCATCTAGTTATATTAAGAGTAAATAAAAAAGTCACTTTCAACGACATTTTCTAAAAGTGACAACAGATGGAGCTGCACCTTAAACTATTACGGATAAATATAACATTTTAGTGTCTTTAGTACATAATGTATTTATCTAAAATAATAATTAATAACTTACAGTAATCTGCGTTCTAAATTCTTTTTGCAGTATTTCTTTTTGATTCTCCTTATCGAGTCTTTCAGCCGCTAATTTCGCTCGAAAACCACGTAAAGTTGTTTCTGCATCTTCCAGTTGCTTGTGGAGGTTCTCTATTGTCTTTTTATGTCTAACAAAAATTAAAATTATTTTACATAATGATAACTTAATTAATAATGATAACAAAATGAGCAATACCCAAAGAATATAATAATATAAAATATATATTAAAATAATTTTAATTATAAGGAAATATATCAACTTGTACTCGTACCCGGGCGGCCCGCGAGAGACACTAACATTTGACGATATAAGTATAAGAATTAAACAATAACCAATAAATTATTAAAGCAATGTTTTTTTATAAAGGACATTAATTTAAATAGTTTTAACATAAATTTAAAACTAAATAATAAAAAAAATACCAAAAGGAATAAAAAAGATGCATCGGCCGGGAATCGAACCCGGGCCGCCCGCGTGGCAGGCGAGCATTCTACCACTGAACCACCGATGCTTATACGAAGGGTATCTAAATTTCCACACTATAGAGACATTTGACCTTAATTTTGTTAACTAGAACAATATTACATGTAATGCTATTGCGACAAATAATAAAAATACCCAATTGATTTTGTTTAAATAATAATAAAAAAAAAATGAAAGTATATTTAAAAAAAAAGTATTAAATAATTAAAATTTTACATGGAATGCCATCGAGATGTAATTACACAAACCGGCAAAATTAGAGGAACACACAAAAAAAGCATATATTTTTTTAATTACTAGATTTTCGTGTATGTTTTTCAGTTCATTTAAGTTTTGTTATTCAAAATGAATATGAGACAACAGAAACTAGGATTGAACATTATTTATTTATAAAAATACAGAAAAAAAACAAATTGAGAAATTTTGAATTTTACGATAATTTTTTAAAATCAAATTTTCTTTGCAAAGGTTATTAACAATCATTATTAATACCTTGTTTTGCTTCCGCGGGCACTTAATAGAGCTCGAATACGTTTGCCCATGCTCATAATGACATTTTTAATAATTTCCTGGGGCAAATTGCCCCACTCTTCAATCAGCGCCAATTTTAACTCTTCAATATTCCTGGGGGATGGAATTTTCTTCTGTAGTCTTCGTCCAATCATGTCCCAGACATGCTCTATCGGATACATGTCTGGAGATCGTGCTGGCCAGTCCATTTGAGTAATTCCGACTTCATTAATGTAATCACGAACCACGCGAGCAGTGTGAGGCCGTGCGTTATCATGCATAAATATAAAATCTGGGCCTATAAAGAATTTTCTTCTCAACTAAATAAATACACACTTACATATCTAAAAGCACATACCCGCGCAGGCATGCATACACATACACATCCACATACATAAACATACTCACAAACACATACTCTCTCATACACACGCTCACACATACACATACTCACAGATACTCGATGTTAAGCTGGACGTGATAACTACGCTTTTTTGATTAATAATTTTATAAGTTTAGTTAGTTTTTATTTTTTGTTTCGACGATTTTAAAAGATTATATAGTGTTTCTTGTTTTCCACTTTATGTTTATGCACTTTAAATTTATAACATTCAACTGATAATTAATGCTTCAAATGTCTAAACGTCATTATAAATTGTTTAAGGGGCAAAGACGCTGGTGGCTGTGACACAGTTTATACTAGTACGGCTACCAACGCACTCCTCTTCACTCAAGAGGCAATTTGTAAAATTTAAGTTGATTTGAATAAATATATTTTGAATTTTTTTTTTTTAAAGGGGGCAAAAGGCATAACATGAGGTTCCAAGATATCGGTTATGTATCTGTGTGCAGTAAGGGAACCGCCATCAATTATGACCAAAGCGGTGCGGGCTGTTAAAGTTATGCCACCCCACACCATGACAGACCCTCCACCGTATGACACTGTTTCGGTAAAATTTGCTTGATTATATCGTTCTCCTCGATACCTCCACATCCTTTCCCGTCCATCGATGAAATTCACACAAAACCGGCTTTCGTCAGAGAATAAAACACGACTCCATTCATCTGACCAATGTTGGTGCTGGCGAGCGAACAATAATCTTGCAACTCGATGACTTACCTCAAGTTTAGGCGCTTTGGCTGGTACGTATGACTTTAAACCAACTTCATTAAGCCTTCTTCTTATCGTTCGTTCACTTACACGCACTCTACGCACTTCTTCCAAGAGATTTCGGGTCTGAACAGCTGTTTGACGACGATTTCTCAAAGTTTGCACCCTTATAAAACGTTCGTCTACGGCACTGGTTGCACGATTTCTGCCTTGTCCCCGCCTCCGCACATAAGATCCTGTCAGTCTGTATCGTTTCAAATTACGGTGGATCACAGATACTGATACACCCAACATTTGACTCACTGAACGGTATGTGTGACCTTCCTCTATCAATGGCACAGCTCTGGCGACTTCGGTTGCAGGTAAATCCCTCATTTTGTATGCAATACAAAGTTATTGTGTGTTATTTTGTTGCATTATTGAAAAATGTCAATATGTCTCAAAATGTTATATTATACAAGAGTAATAATTTAAATAAATGAACCACTAGTACCATTACCCACAAATTGCAATAAAAAATCCTTTTTTTGTTAGTGTTCCTCTAATTATGCCGGTGTGTGTATTTTTCTATTTACAATATTAAAAACTACAGCATGTAGTGCTTCCGTCTGTTAGTAAATTGAATTTTTCAGCACATTAGAAATGGTAGTGTTGTCAGTCATTAAGATAAAATAAAAACACATTACGTCTATATAGATTTATCTCTACTATTTATAATGTGCTGAAAAAATTGCAAATTTGATGAGCTCTAAAAGCCAATTTACATACAGAATATAAAACTTTAATACTCACTTTTCATTTTGCATTTGTGTAGTATACAAAACATCTTGTTGAGCCGAGTTAGTGGCTTGTAACAAAGCTAACGCGTGTTGCAACGACGCCATGTGATCTGTTGCACCCTGTATAAAAAAATACAATAAGCATAATATATGTATAACATACACCATAATTATAAGGATAGAAAAATATTTTAAGAATAAACATATAAAAAATTAAATGTAGCAGTAATCAAACCCATGCTCTTTGAAACACGCCTTTTTGTTTCTAGCATATTAAAAATACATTGTTATCTATATAGGATACTTTTTTTTCTTATATTTGTAATATTGTCGATATATACTAATATATTAAAATATTTTTCAATTTGACATGCAATTTATTCCGCCATGTTAATAACAACTGTTGCTACGCGACCTTTGCTAAGCAACGACCTGCAAAGTTTGTTGTTTTAAGAAAACGTCACCCAAATGAGTTTGCTTAACGCATACATGGCGCGCGCCGACTCAACCCTATGAGACACAAAAACAATGTTCTACAAAAATATTGTCCCTTAAATATGGTTTAAAAAATTCCGCGTTGATATATACTATAGATATAGATTTGTATACATTAACAAAAATTAGATGATTTCTATAATTTGATATTCATCCTTATGAAAATAAATATAATAGTCACTTTTTGCGTTTCAACTATAGTGGAAATTATAGTTTACTGTATAACATTCTAATAAATAATTAAGGAGATGTCACTGATTCGAAATGACGTAGCCTTCAGGCGGCATAGTATGAATATGATCGACGCGAACGGGCAAATGACTTTGAGAGTTTTGTAAATTTTTATATATTTTCGAACTACTGTTAATTTTTATGTAATTATTTGCTGCTTATAATTAATTTATCTCAGTTCGATTATCTATACCGATGTTATACACTTAAAATATCGTAATTTCAATCATTTGGGATTTTATTCAATATTGTTCGAAAAAAATATTAATTATTTAATATAGAAAAATGTTTAGTACGCGCGCACGGCAAACTTTAGGTACTTAATATTAATATTAAGAATTTTTCTTTACTTTACTTCTTTTGTTTGTTCATTTCGGTTACTCAGATATTTTTTCTAATAATAAATCTCCACTTATTATTCTTTTTTAACAAATTTTAATTATTTAGGCCTATATTTTCTTACAATACATATTTTATTGAAAACCGAAAATAATTTCATAAATATATTTAGTAAAATATTTGTATACTTCAAGCGGGCGCAGCCACGTCCGGGCATAGTATAGATATATAATTAAAAATATCACCTGTAATGCCACCGTATGTGAATGTAGCCTTTGCTCTAAACAAGTCATCTTGTAACCATACAACTCCATTACACTGGACGTCGCTATATCCGATATCTGCAAAAAAAAAATATTTTAATTTATTATAGAACTAGCCACCCTCTTGCGACTTCGCCCGCTTTAACTACTGGATTATTCATATAATGTATATTTGCAAAGCACTTAAGATAATGTGAAAATTAATTAAACACTAATGCAACCCGCATTTTCCTAGTTTCAATAAGGATTTTCCGATTGTTTTACACAGCAAGGATTTTTAGTAGGTACCGTAATTTTAAATCTGTACTACTAATCCTTTCAAGTACTTATTAAAACATATTTAAATGACTATTTTTAGATACTATTTTTAAACGGAAGAAATTATAAACAAAAGCCTACCTACTAATAACTACTACAAAAAATATGAAACCAAATATATCGCGCTGAAATAATACAACAACTCCAATTATCCAATACGAGCAAACGCATCTAAATCTTCGTTGCTATAAAGGCAGGCGGGTTGTTTTTTTTTCGAGCTTGTGGTTAATGCTGAAGAGGGTATTCTGTCCCTGATGAAAAGCAAGCGCTACGTGGCTGCCTGTGAGGAAAATTAAATAGAATGCATAAGCAGGGAATCGAACCCGGGCCGCCCGCGTGGCAGGCGAGCATGCTACCACTGAACCACCGATGCGTGTAAGGCAGGCGGGCGCGGCGGACGCGCTTGTATAAGCAAAACGTCGCAGGACGCATCGCGAGTGGCGAGCCGTTTCGCAGCAAGGATTTTTTGATATTGTAACAACTTCTAAAGTACTTATTAAAATGACAAACGGTAAAAGACAGTTTTGATCTACATTAAATGGCCAACGTAACTAATATACTTATTTATATGCTGAGAGTAATGGATAAGTAAAACTTGAGTCGATACAGCTGATGTGTCAACGGCGTGATGTGTCAACAATTAAATGCGTTTTTCTCTAAAACTATTCGCAATTTCGAAATAGTGTAAAAAGCAAATTTTATCTTCGTTTAACGTAGAAAATTAATAAAGTATTTTAAAGGATAAGGATTAATACCATTATGGAAAAATATCCCTCACAATAAAAAATATATTGAAATTACTATTTTTAGACAGAAATATGATCACTACACGTTATCCTTAAAAGATACGAATATGCTGTCGCGGACTTTTTTGTAGATCTTATTAAGAGGAACAATACTCCAGTACATTATTTTCATGTAGTACTTACCATTAAAGCAGCGCATGCGCGAAAGTGTCTCAACGGGTAGGACTTTATACACATTTATCGTATTTATGTTAATTTACATAAGAATGTACAAATAATAAACTATATATAAACCTTCCCTGAGAAATACTCGACCTAATGGTGAAAACCGCATCAAAATCCGTTGGGTGGTTTAGAAGAAGAAGAGTTAGAAACGCCAGACAGACACGAAAAGCGACTTTGTTTTATAAGATATATATAAGCCGTCGTGGCAGTCTAATTTACGCGACGATTGTCCGTTCGAATCTCATTCGGAGCAAAGATTTATTCTCATTTCCTCGCTTTGTTGACAAGACAAAGTGCGATTTTAAGTTGTCTTTAATATATTTGCTCTGCCTACTCAGCTATATAAGGGAATGTGTGGATGTAAAAAACAAATCTATAGCTAAAGCAAAAGCAATTATTAAAAATAAATTAAATTCCACCTACCTTGCCTGCATGTAAGGAATCATTTAGTTTACTTATAAGTGAATCAATTGCCAGTTCCTGAGCTGGAGTAAGACGCTCTGTCCATATTGCATCATTATCTGTATCGGAAATTCTAGGTGATATGTTTTCTACGTTTATGTTCGATATATTTTGAATACTTTCTCCAAATACCTGAAATAATAATATATTAAAATATTATAGTGTAATTATAAACGTAACGGCTGTGGGTTAGATTCTTTCATCTCTGAACTTCAGCCTGTCAATACTCCAATTAATAACGAATATCAAAATTCACTAAACTCAAGGATTGATGGGTATGCAAACTGAACTTGGTTGTCGGCGGATCAACGGTTGTCTACGGGTAGAGGACCTCACTACCTCTCCATTTTACATCCATGTATGTTAGGCGAATTTCAGCTGTTGCGGCAGATATATGGGAACTTGTGATTTTTTGGAAAACATTGGGTACTCGCAGAAAATTGGGCAAATGTCGAATATATTAGTAATTATATTAGCTCAATAGTAGGTCTTTTGTATAATGTAATATTTTAAACTATCGGCTTATAAATCTTGGATTATTTCCAAGATTCATGGAAAGAAATATATTTTTTCATCATAATTTTTAAAAATCACCGTTGATCCTACGATCGCGTTACACTTGCATTATATTAAAAGAAACACAAAGTATACCTGATTCATTTGATCTGATGGGAAGTAATGATGTTTGATAAGTTGCAATATTTGTCTTCGACGAGTTCCATTATTACTTGTTAAGCCAGCACAGAGGAGTTTACGGACCTATATTAAAAAACAGTTAAAAATTGTATTTATATAATAAAATCATTTTAATCAAAATTAGAGAACTCGTCGTGACCCAATGCATTTAACTTCTATTCCCACTCACGAGAATGATTGTTTAAATTGCGTTGAGCTCCTTCGCACACAATCTTTAATATGGGCGGAAAGGACTGTCTTTAACACCAAGGTTCCTATTACCTATAGATTTGTATAATTTTAAGAATATAGGACAATTTCGAAAATATATACTTTAAGACACTTAAAAAAGTTGATTTCAAGTAATGAAAAATGAACGTTTCTCATGATAAAATTGTTAAAAAGGAAAATAGGACCAAAATTTACTTTCCCCTAACTCAAAATTTATAATCGGTCGATTAACGGAATCTGTTTTAATTTAATTTTACAATAGAATCAATCTTACCAGTCTAAAATGACCTTAACAGGCCTACGGGTACTTAATACAATTATACAACAATGCCTAAATAATTCCAAATATTTTTAATAAATAAAATTATTTATTTTAAAAAGATATATAAGGTTATATATAACCTGACTGTGTATACGATTAAAAATATATATTAAATAGCTTCAAGCTTTATCCCGCAAAAAAATGTGGTTCGCAGAGGAAAAGTAGTGTTATAACACTCCGATTGCAAATGTTACCTGATGGTGCACAAGCATTCTATTGAAAGCAGCTTCCCAGTTCTTAGATAGCGGCGCTAAAGAAAGCCCAGTGCGACACGCCAACACTACACTTTGTTGTGCCGTCTCCATGCCTACTGGACCATTCTGGAATTAAATAAATATATTACAGTCTACAAGTCGTGGACCGTGGTCACCTCCAATTTAAACTGTCAGGACTTTTACGCATTGTTTACTCAGGTACAAAATAATACAAACAACTTTACGAGGGCCACGACGCTTCGACCAGATTTAAAAAAAAACTTAAAATAGGAATAGTTTTTTTCAGCTTCACACTGCATCCCACATGTAGCAAAGGGTAGGGTAAGCAAAAGGGAGCCCAGTGCCAAACCACTCCTTACTTTCCACCAAATTTTTGATGACATTGCATATTGAGCGGCGGTACTTAACGCTACACTTCGCCTCGACACCAAATAGAAAAAATAATACTAAATCATTCTAAGTGGAAATCGAACCCACAACCTTCAGTGGCACAAGTGATGACTGTAAACATGGTACAGTCACACGTTTGGCCTACTGGGCAACGAGTGAACCAATAATTAAACATAAAATAAATACCTGTGATGTATACTGCAATACACTGTACAATGTGTCCTCAAATGAGTCCGGTGTTACTTCTTGCAATACACGTTCTTGAGTTTCGCCTGTTTCACATAAAGCACCAATCACTTGTAACTGAAAATTAATATAATTTATTTATTATGTTATTTGTTACCTTCACACTGTATCCCACATATAACAGGGAAGGCATAGGGAACACAGTGTTATGACACTTCCTTCCACACGCACTGCCAAATCTTCAAAGCATTGTGGCAGAACTCAACACCTTTGACATGTTACCAAAGTGAGAATAGCATAATATTAAATATTTCATTTCCTCGAGTAGGAATTAAACCCAGCCACAGTCACAATCTTGTTCCGCTACGCCATGAAGGCGTTTTATTTATTTTATTTCAAAGCTATGTAAAATAAAAAAAATATTACGGCGCAATGGGATACATCTCATATATTATAATAAACATCATACCCATTGTAATCCAGCCTTTCCAGGTTCCAGAGCTGGCGGTACCAATAAAGCTGGTAAACCATTACTTATAACTGATATAAGCTCTTGAGGTAAACTGCCTTCATCTATTAAGATATAAAAAAATTGGTTAAATTATTTCTGAGGTTAGCATACACAAAAAAAAACTTTTTTTTGGAATTCATTATAATTGAAATGGAATTCATTACATTGATGAATGCCACTAATAATTTTTATTTTACCCATAATTAATGATGATGATTGATGAAAATACAATCATATTTTAAAATACAATTTATATTGCCAAATTAAAAATTACAAAATATATGCTTTCTTAGTAAAATTGGTCCAAACATATTAAAAGCCCACTCAAGATCATTTTTATTTACCTTTATACTGTGAAACTAATGCTGCAAACAGCTCTAAGGACTCCGGCAAACAAATTCTACTAGATTTCATACATAAAGAGACTAATTGACAGTGGTGGCACCTTAGCGAGTATAAATCTGTAAATAAATTATGAATTTCAATCTTATAAATATAGATATGAGTTTAAAGAATTGTAATTTAAATTGTTATTCCACACAAATAATTAGACGCTGCCATAGTGCAGAAACACGACCGTGCGACAGTAAAGATTTAAATATTGACCACAGTGAAATGTGAATAAGTTATTTTGCAATAGTTAGACGAGGTTGTACTTTAAGAATCACAGGTTCAAATCCAAGTTATTTTTTTTTATACAAAATTTAACAAATTAGAAAAATAAAACATTACCTAAATTAACTACAACAGTGAGAAATCTCAACGCGTTACGCAAACAGTTAGTAGCATTTTCTGGTTCACCCGTATCATCTGGTGCAGCTTTATACAACTCTTCCATATTCTGAAATATTATATTGTATGTATTAGAATCACGCTGTATAACGCATATAACAGAATATGTAGAGGAAATCTATTGCTACCACTGAGCCCGTCGCCCAATTTTTGAGAATACGTGGTGGAAAACAACGCTCCTCTTTGTCTTGTTACCAGAGCAAGAAATTAAAGACTCTATCCCAGAATGGGAATAGAAGAGGCAACCGTCGCGTTTACGGTCATAAGTTTTGGCGCAGCAATACTCAAATTATTTATCTTAAGTAACAATTAGATACCTTCAAAGAATCTTGGAGAGAGCTTGCAAACTGTGGGTAAGTTAGCACATAGCTTCTTAAATTGCTGTCTGTACATAAGTCGTTGATAAATGTGTACGCATGAAGTAGTTGAGTAGAATCCCTTTCTCTGAAGATAAAAAAATATATATATTGCCATGTTTAAGGCGTAAACGTGACAGGTTGTGGGTTCAATTCCGCATTGAGAAAATATATTTTAAATATTTAAAAATATATATTTTATTTATATCCTCTATTTCTTTGATAATTTAATGTATGTACTCATACAGCAAATTATCAAAGAAATAAAGATCGACAACTATAAACATATGTATATAGATAACTATTTTTTTTTATGTAACTAAGGCTTATGTCTTTAATGTAGATAAATATCTTTAACGAAGCAATATTGGTACAAAATTTGTGTTAAATTTTAAATTATTGATATTTATTTGAATTAAATAAAAAAAGATATATACTATTTATTATATATGTAACGTAAATAAAACGGTCGAGTTCATAATAAGTATTGTATTGGCTAGGTAGCCTGACACCAACTAAACTTGTCATATATAATATCAACTTACCCACTTGAATTCACTTTATTATTTAACAAAGCAAATAAGTACCTATGTTTAAATCTACATAACAATCTTTGACTTTATATATGACATACCTCCCCAATAAAATAGCTTTACAATAATTTAAAAATCAACACAAAATAACATATAACAATCAATTTAAACAATGAGCATTCTCAACTACTTGCCGCCTCTAATAAGGTGACTTTGCATGTACGCTAAACCTATATTTAATTTTTCCTGTGCTATCTGAAGTACTAGGAATTCCTAACATTTCAGCCCATTCTGTGGCATCTGGTATAGCAATGATTTCTTCCTCTACCTGACTATTCTCCTCCTCTTTGCTTTCATTGATATCATCCATATCTTTATCCATATCCACATCTATATTCTCAGTAGTCATATTTGGGGATAAATGTTCACGATTATCATTTACCTCTCTCTGAGTTTGAGTTGTTGGCCGAGTCATTTTAATTAACTGGTCGTCCTTTATTAACTTCACTCGTCTTCACTTTGTAATTAGATGGACCTGACTTTTCATTAATTATACCAGGAAGCCACCTTGGACCAGTTTGGTTGTAATTTCTATACGTTACTTTCTGATTTACATTAGTTTAACGGGGTTTCTTTTGATTATTATTATAAATTTCCTGTTAATTTTTTGTATTTCTCAAATTATCTTGATGCAAAGTATCTAATAGAGTACGCAGACGCCTCTTCATTAGTAATTCTGATGGACTTTTATTAGTTGTTACGCATGGTGTACTCCTAAGAGCTAGCAACAAATTAGGAATTTTAACAGCCCACGATAAGATATTGAGTTTTCCTTTTATCATTTGAACCATACGCTCAGCCAAACCATTAGTAGCTGGGTGGTAAGGTGCTGTCGTTACATGTCTAATATTATTGGCCTTCAAAAAATTCTGCATATAATTTGATGTAAAAGAAGTGCCATTGTCTGATACTAACATTCACACAAACCATGGGTTACAAATACTGATCTTAATAAGCTAATGGCTGTTGCAGACGTAGTATTATTTACCACAAACACTTCAGGCTATCTGGAGCATGCATCCACCATGATCAAGAAATATTTATTCTTATATGATCCGGCCCAATCAATGTGGATCCTTGCCCAGGGTCTTGTGGGCGTAATCCGCTCATGCACTACCTTAGGAGGCATATGTCGATTTTCTAAGCATTTCGAACAACTTCCAATCATTAATTCAATATCTTCATTGAGACCTGGCCACCACACGTAACTCCGAGCAACTGACTTTGTTTGAACTATTCCTGAATGTGCTTTATGTAGAACTTGTAATACATGTTGTCTAAGTGCACTCGGTATAAATACACGACAACCGAGAAGTATGCAATCATCTTGCAGTGATAGTTCAAGTTTATGTAACCAAAATGGACGGAGACATTTGTCATTAATTTTTGTTGGCCACCCATGCTTTATATAGTGCATCACTTGACATAAAGTTTTGTCTTGTTTTGTTGCTAAAGCAACGCGTTCGGCATCAAAAGGAAAATCAGCTGGTGCTTCAGCCATTAATAAAATATCACTCAAACTTTGCTCTGGTTGTTCGGCCACTGGCTGAGGCCATCTACTAAGACTGTCGGCATATCCAATTTGAGATCCGGGTTTGTATACAATTTCATAATTATGTGCAGTCAATGCAATAGCAATTCTAGTTAGTCGAGGCGAGAGCATAGTTGGCATAGGTTTTTTAGGATCGAAAATGCCAAGTAGAGGTTTATGGTCCGTAACTATACGGAAACGCCTTGCCATCAGGTAATTATTAAATTTTGTTATACCGAACATAATAGACGCTGCCTCTTTATCAAGTTGCGAATAACGCCTTTCGTGTGAATGAAGAGTTCTAGATGCCATTGCTATTGGACGTTCTCCCATATCCTCCATTTCATGAGATAATACTGCCCCAACTCCATACTCTGAACTGTCACAGGTGAGTATTAATGGTTTATTAACATCATAATGTACCAAGGTTACATCGAAGGTAAGTAAACTTTTAGCTGTTTCGAATGCACTCTGCTCTACTTTTGACCATTTCCAACTACTTTTCGCGTCCAATAAACGATGTAAAGGCTCTAATACCGTAGCTTTGTGTGGAACAAATCGCTCATAAAAATTGTATAGGCCAAGAAATGCTTGCAACTCTTTCTTGTTTTTCGGCGCAGGAGACTTCATAATAGACTCGACCTTACTAGGTGCTGGGTGTATACCTTCTGAATCTATGACAAAACCAAGAAATTCAACCTTCTCCTGAGCAAATTTACATTCCATTTTATTTAAGCGCAGTCCTGCCTTTTCTATTCTTTCGAGTACCATGTCTAAGCTTTCCAGCATTTCCAACATCGACCGGCCACTAATTATAATGTCGTCGATCAATACTGCAACACCTGGAATGCCCGCTAATAACGAGGTCATTAAGCGCTGGAATATTCCTGGACTCGCTTTAACGCCAAATGCTAACCTATGTACAGTGTATAGGCCTTTACAAGTATTTAAAGTAAGTAGTTTTGAAGTATTATCATCCATAACCACTTGGGTATGTGCTCTGTCTAGGTCTAATGTTGTAAAAAATTTTCCACCAGCAACTGTGGCAAAAACTTCATTAGCCGTTGGCATCGGGTATGTATCTAATTCCGTCGCCTCATTCACTGTACTGCGGTAATCTCCGCATAGTCATATTTCACCAGACTTTTTAACTATAGGTACCACAGGTGTAGCCCATTCTGAAAATGACACGGGACATATCCTTCGAGTTCTAATCTGTCTATCTCGTTTTCAACCCGTTCCCTAAGGGCATATGGCACAAGGTGAGCTTTTAAAAACCGAGGATTTGCACCAGATTTCACATGTATAGCAACGGGATTACCATTATACGTACCAAGGCCATCTCTAAATACACTGGTATGCCTTGTTATTACCTTCTGCAATTGCGCCAAATCATCGCTAGCAATGAAATTAATGTTCATTGTGATATCTAGAGGTGCGAGCCGATTGCGACCAAGTAGATTTGGACCGTTCCCTTTAGCTACTATCATAGTCAAATCTCTTAAGACATTCTTATATCGCACTGGCAATGTTGCATGCTCAAGCAACTTTACAGGTGTTTCATTCCATGTATGCAATAATAACTGGATCTGCTCTAATGTGTTCTGCGGCAAGTGACTGCAGAGCACACTCCATGTGCGCTCATTGATGAGAGAGAAACTAGCCCCCGTATCGACTTGCATCCGCACGGGCACGTCAGCAATAAAAATATCAACTTCGTGAGGTGGCACCCGCGTAGCACTCTGTATGTTGTAAATGCCATTTAATAGATCTCCATTATATTCAATCTGTGTGAAATTAACGTCCTTCTGGTTAGACTTTTTCTTTTTAATACAATTTTTTTCAACGTGTCCTCGCTTCTTACAAAATCGGCAAATTGCGTTGACAAAACGTCATTCTCCCGCGTGTCGGTTCCCACATCGGTAACACAACCGATTAGACACTGTCGTTTGTACGGCGTTAACGTCCATCGGCTCGCCGGCGTCGTCTTGCGGGGTCCCGGTGCGCGCCCTCACGTCCGCGACGGCGCCGCTGTTGATGCGCACATCACGATCCGCACTTTCTGATGCTAACATTGCATTCATTATGTCCTGATACTGTAAATTGTCGCGTTTTAATAGTTCGTATTGTAATCTACTGTCACTCATTACACACACGAGTTTGTCGCGTAACATTCTTTCTAAGTCTGTAAAATTATACTTGGAACTAAGTTCTCTCACGTCTGCAATAAAGTCTGAAGCTAATTCACCTCGTTTTTGTTCCCGTTTATAAAACTTATATGACATTGTTATTTCATTTGGAGTAGGACAGTAATTTCTAGGCGTAATCAACGCAAGTAAGGTATCATAAACTCGCGAACCACACACAGTGAAAAAATTAGCACGCTTAACATTGTCCACGATGACGCCATTTGCCTCGAAACAAAACTTCAATCGGTCTATGTAACTGTCCCAGTTAGCCGAGTCTGGATTGTATTCTTGAAATCTTATAGCTTTTTTATCTATTTTGTATTATTTTTAACTTCTCATCGCCAATATTATATATGTAACGTAAATAAAACACTGGAGTTCATAATAAGTATTGTATTAGCTAGGTAGCCTGACACGAATGACACTAAACTTGTCATATATAATATCAACTTACCCACTTGAATTCACTTTATTATTTAACAAAGCAAATAAGTACCTACATTTAAATCTACATAACAATCTTTGACTTTATATATGACACTATTGAATTGACTGAAGTTTTACCTATATATCATGGATATTGTCTTTAAAATGATAATATATATTATTAAATAACAAAATCATTGTGTAGTTCAAGTGGCCAAAGCCACAATGTCGCCGGTTTGTAATATTAATAGGACTTACACAGCAGCTTTACTAAAAGTTCTCATAGTGCAACACAAATAACTGTGAACATCTGGCTGTCTTGTGGAAGCAGAACCTCGAGTTGCACTTGACAGGCATAATAAAAGTCTACACACTTCTACTCCACCGTAGCCACCATCCTAGAAAAAAATTGTTAATCCATATGAATATAAAAAACTGGACAAGTTTGTTTTTGTTTAAGCGCTACAATAAATAAGCAAGATGATATTTCTCAGATTGTTATTTGAAATGGTTATCAATATTTACTATTAAAAATAGAGAAAGTACAACAAATAAACAAATATTAATATTGTTTTGTTTCTGTCAATGCACAACATTGTCTGTGACATTCATAATAATAAGCTCTCTTCTAATTAGAGAAAAAATATCAATAGCTTTCACAAACATTACCATTGGTCTATACAAATAACAATCAATCTCACCTTCAAACTAATTAAATGTACAACAAAATCCTTAGTATCCACCGTTCTCATTAGAGCATATATAGCTGGTAGATTCCCATAACATATGTTGACTAACACCGTCAACGACTTGTGACCTATAGTCCGATGCTGCGGCTCCTTCATGGGTTGCATTATCCACTCTGTTAGTTGTTTCATTAAACTTGATAAGTAGGACTCTTGCCAACTTATTTTAATTCCATATGAAATGTCCTGAAAGTATTTATTTAAGATGTAATAAAAAAATCTGTTGTATACTTTTTTTCAGAGGGAACCTAGTACAAAGAATTTCCATTTCCCACACACTGCCTAGAACTCAACATCTTGCGTTGCCAACTAGAGGGCAGAATTCATTTATGATTATTTCCCCAAGTGGTAATTGAACACACACCCATTGTGAATACATTAAGAAGCTGTCTGTCTGAACTGTGCCATAAACATCATGAGATATAATAAAGGAGAGTTTATAATAAAAATGTTCTTATAATAATTAAATCAATAAATCATCTTTATGAGTAGAAATCAAACTATTTTAAATAAATTTATTGCAAGGTTTTCACCATCTGTATATACAAATTTAAAACATGTAAACAAAGTGACTATTTAATAACTAAAATATATTAGAAGAAACAAGTTAGGCCTCTGTAATATAAATGTAGCCTATTAATACCTATTTGATAAATTGTTTTTTACTTACAATTTACCTAACATAAAATTATTGTATACTCAATTAACTAAGTCCATTTAAAAACAATAAAGAACTATATGTTTATTTATCAAGCTACGTTATAATCATTACCTGCATCACTGAAAGTAGTTTTATTTTTTTATCATTTGATATTGTATCGCACAATAAGCGGGCCAGAATTGGCATAAATCTGTAACAAAAACATTTTTGCAAATAAATCATAGTACATTCATTGTTTATTCTAGACTATACAAAGTAATAATTATTAATTAAAGCTTACTTACCATTATAGCCTACTGGCACAGCATCTAACTGGAAATATGATAGTTCTGGGGAATAATTTATTCCCATTTCCTCGCTCTGATAATAATATCAAACGCGGCGTTGAGTCCCGCCACTTAAAACGCAATATCTCAAAATTAGAGCAAAAGCGGGGAACAAAGCACCTTACACAAGTTCCCTCTGTCCTCCTGCCACAAACGGGATACAGAGTTAAATATAAACAAGACTCACTTATAAGTATGTGTTAAAGCATGTCTAGCACTCTCCTCAACACAAGCCCTAGCAAGGACAGCTACACCGGCCCAGTGTGGGCCTCTTCCATCGCACATAACACGCCACAACGAACTGAAGAAAGCACAAACTTCACTGCGACCGGGCGAAAATATTGATAGATCACATGACGATGCGATTAGCTATAAAATAAATTAATATGAAATATATTAAAATTATCCAATATTTATTAAGAAGCTTTAAAAAAATTAACTAGTAAAAGAAGTAATTATTGACATTGTTGGGCAATTCGTATATTTGACTTACTCCTAAATAACGAGTCATTAAATTAATAGCAGATTCACTGTGTGTAGCTTCAAATTCACGTGCAGCATTCACAAATGCCTTTAAATTGGCAAATTTAGCACCCTCAGAAGGATTTATATTCCAATTGTCCACTCCGTCAACTTCCATCATTGTAATAAAAATTAGAAACTGATTGTTGTTGTTATTATGTATGTATAATGTTCACAAAAACACTTCTTATTTATTGTTTATAAAATAAACATTATAAAAGGAGTCAAAATCGTAAAATCTAAAGCAATTTTCAACTTCAACTGTTTCTGTAAGTTTCTTTAAAATATTTTAACGGCATTGGTAGAATCGGTAAATACTATGCTATATATAATTTCATTGGTTAAAAGTTTTATTTACCAAATAAATGTCCATGATTGGTGAAACATTTATCACAGTTAAAATAGTGTTACAGATTATAATATGAATACTCTATAATTTATAAATGTTACAAAATATAAAAATATAATAGATGTTAAAATATATGAGTAAAATGTATTTAATTTAAAATAATTTACTTTTACTGCTGCTGATGATGATAATTTTAAAATTTATCATTTTACTGGTAATTAATAATCATCAGCATCATAATACTAAATATCATCGTGAATAGAATTAATTAATAAAATCGATTGTTGAAAAATATCAATTAATAAATTTCGCATCCCTAAAATGTCAATGGAACATTTTATTTTTATGGCAATTTAGAATTTTTAATTTCTATGCACTTCTTAAGTTCGTAGTTCCATAATGTTTATCTTCTCGAATTTGGATATTAAACAATTACATCTTTAAACTTATTATTTAGATAAATTAAATCGAGACATTTCAATGGCGCTGCCAGCTGCACAGCCCGCTGAGATTCTTCGTGCTTGGCAAAAAGATGATCTTTATGAGAAACAATTTGCTGGGTCGCTGGCGAGACTTTTACCGCCACACCATGCATCTAAAGCTGTACCAGTATCTTCTATTTTATATAAATCGTTTACAACTCTTAAAGACTTGCAAACTCTTGGTGAAGAATATTCAGGGATAGTTCAAGTTGATGAAACGTACCACAAATTACCATCTTTCAGTAACAGACTCATTAGCATTCTTCTTTCAGCATTCGGCGAAAATATTACACGGAAACTACTTGGTCATATGCAAAAACAAGTAGAACAAAATCCGTCATTAAAACCAGAAGCTCAAAATGTACTCCTTGTTGTTTTAAAAACATTAAACAATATTGTACCTCAAATTGAAAGTATACATCGAGCACTTTCATACGTAACTGGAGGACCTCTGCAAATAAGTAAAACAGTGACAGATATTAATTATGTACATGTTAGACCTGCAGCAACTGCATACTATGCACATTTAAGGTTATTAGGAATAGTTACTCTTTTACATGCATTTATTTCATGTGGCCAAGCATTTTATCAAGCTAAGAAGCATATTGAAGATATGAAGGAATTTCCAAATGAAGTGGATAGCAGTAAATCTTGTGTGGCATGCTTGGAAGAAATAATACAGCCCTGTGTTTTACAATGTGGCCATGTATTTTGTTTGAACTGTTGTTATGGGGTTCTGGAAACTTGTCCCTTGTGTCGGACACCTTTTACCAAAAACACTGTTGTGCCTTTAATGAATTATTGCCCTGAAAAGATGTGACATATTTAAAAAAAAATGTTATACAGGATTTATTATACATATTTTTAATATATTGTCCATTCTGAAAGGGCATTATGTTTTATGGTATATAATAATAATAAAGCCTCTTTATTCAGACACATTAAATTTTTACATTAGATATTATGAATTAAATGCTAGTTAATTTCTTGTCTGTTTGTCCTTTGACAAAAGCCTCTTCCATCTCTTGCCATTTCATTCTATTGGATGCCATTCTCCTCCATAGCTTTCCAGCCACTTTGCCAATGTCATCCTCCCAGCGTTTGTATTGGCGTTACGATACTGTTAGGCAGTAAAAAGTTCACCAGGTCAGCTAGTTACTTAATAATGAAGTACAGTTTTTGTCATTTTTAATGTAGGACCAATATTTTTTTAATTATTCATCTTATATAACATTAGAGCACTTTGTTTTTAAACAAGGTAGAGTTTTTTGTGTTTTAAATACTTATTATTTATTTAAAACATTACTTTATGAGTATATTTAAATTAATGTATAATGACGAAAATATACCCAACTGCAAATTTCAACTGCAGATGATTCCCATTTTATCAGTTTTCATAAATGAATGAATTATGAAAATCATAAATGAAATACTGCTGTATAAAATTACTTATTTCCTATCCTGAATAGGTTAGTAAAACATTACCTAGGGCTATATTTATTGATCGTTTTTATATATTTTTTGCCTGTTGGAAGATTAAGATAGTATGTATACCTTTTTTAATGCTAAGATGTGTTACTATTAAAAATGATGTTAAATTATTATTGGAGTTATATATTTTATTTTCATGTTAATGCTTTAATATACAATCACATATTTAAGTAACACAATCTATTTCACAATAATCAGCTAAATTACAAACATAGATTAATACTTTGCAATTAATATATTTTTTATGCATTTAACTTACATCACAAGCAAATATTAAATGCAGAAATAAATACAATAAAATGCAACAATTATAAGTTAAAACAAAATGGAAAAACTTATAAAACAATCTCATAGTCTTTTCACAGATATATTTAAAATAATTCATTTCAATTGTCAAATTAAAGATCTAAGTTTAAATCAGTTCTTTGTCTTTCCTTATGTATATTTCTAGCAAGACTATTTTATTCTCACCATTAGTTTAGAAAGAAATAACAATTTAAATATCATTAAACTATACACATTACAGTAAAATAAAAATAAACACCTAACATTAAATATTTTATACATAAGTAAAGAGTCAAGTGAACCAAGACAATAAATATTAAATAAAATTATACAACTAAATATTAAATAAAAGATACAACTAAACCAATATATAAATTACTACATTGACAAATAAAGTGGCAAGCATTCTATTCAACTCTTAGAAGCTCAACATCAAATATTAATGTAGAGTTAGGTGGAATGACACCAGGGTGTCCTCTTGAACCATAAGCAAAATCGGGTGAACAGGTTAGTCTTGCTCGCTCTCCCACAGACATCTGAAATGAAAAATAGGCAATTGTTTTGTAATTACCAATTGTCATTGCCATTTACCAATTATATTCTTCAATTTTATTAGTATTCCACTTGTAGGGCTTTGTAACACAATGGGAAAGTTTGTCCTAAGTACTAAGTTGCCTCTGCCTATGTTTGATATACAGCAAAATGCATGAAGATGATCTTTTTGGACATTTTTTTAATGGAACCTAGTGTTACAACACTCAAACTATTGTAATGGAATTCTGGAGGTATTGCATGGGAGAACTCAACACTGCACTTTCCCTTGACACCAGAGTGAAGACAATGAAATATTAAATATTTTATTTCTATGAGTGGGATCAAACCCCCTATCTGTCACATATACATTCAGATATTGTGCCCATGTACCACACCTGGTGTTTCTGTGTAACTAAATAATTATGATTGATCACTATTATAATGCAATTGACAATCTTACAATAGTTTTGGGTTTCTAAATATGTCAAAATTAAATCCAAGTATTGCATACTATAGGAAAATCTTAATAAACATAATAGCTAATGTTACTTTAAATTAGGATACTTTAGCTAATCCTTGATCCCAGCCTTTGATGACATCTCCTTTCCCAAGTGTAAACTTGAAGGGTTGACCACGATCCCTAGAAGAATCAAACTTCTTTCCATTTTGAAGAGTGCCTGTGTAGTGGACGACCACAGTCTGTCCTGGCTTCGGGTACGTAGAACCTAAAAACAAAACCGGTTTTAATGTAATGAAAACATGGCAAGAAAAATCTGCGTATAAATATCAAGCTTTACCATTTCCAGGTGAAATAGTTTCTACATCTACGCCCATCTTTTAATAAACAATGGAAAATTAATAAATAAAAACGTAGAAACTCGAAAACCGTATGGAAAAGGCACGGTCAAACTTGTGCTGTTTTTTACGATTGACAGTTGACAGCGAGAATTTGACATAAGTCTGTACAAAAAACAAATTAATGGAACACATACACACTCATATACTCTTTCAACTTTTATAGCAAGCAACATATACTCGTTTTATAGTGACTAACTAAGTGAACATTGTATGCGGTACCGTTGTTCATAAATTCAGTTAATTAGATATATAATGTTGAAAATGCAATATAGTAAAAAAAATAAATGAAATCAGCTTCACGATTTATTCCGCAAACAGCAGGGAAGGCAGAGGGAACCAAGTGTTAAGATACTTCGTTCCCTACTCTCTGCCGAATTCTAGATGCATTACGTGTTGAATGGCAGAACTCAACGTCGCGCTATACCTCGACACCAGAACAAAGAAATGGAAATGTAGATTTAAATAAATATTTCATCTCTTCTAATGGGGATCAAACTCACAACTGTCGGCTTTACAGTCACACTTTGTGCCCCTGTGCTACGACTGGCCTCAATGTAATATAGTATTAATTTGTATACATAAATTAAATACATTATACAATTATCATCACTTTAACATATCTGAAAATTATTTTATATCCTTTGTTGGTGTTGTTTTTATCTTTCATGGAGAATTATGATGTTTTTTATAGATAAGGCAAAGCAAACTAGCGTATGATCACCGATGATGGTAAGTGATCACCGGCACCCACGACATCGTGTAACACCAGAGGATCTACAAATGCGTTGCCTGCCTCTAAGATGAAGATAGACACGATTTTTGAACAGAAATACTGCCACAAGTGGGTCGATCTACCATTAGGCTTCCTCTGTCTACTCTGGTACAGGGGGGATACAGTGTGAAACGAAAAATAAGTTGAAAAAATGTTTTAGTAATTATAATACTTTATCTGTGACTAATTCTTCAGGATCTGGCGTTATTGTCATAATCATCGTCAAACCCAGCTGTCAAACGCTGTTTGATATTATGTTTTTTATAATGAATTAAATATCAATACAACGAACATATTTTATCAGATATATCACATTACCAATTAAAATGGTTTCTAGTGAAGAAGAAGCCGATGTAAAACCCGGCGAAACAGTCGAATGGGATGTTGACATGGAGATACAATTATTTTACGCAATGGCAAATCATAAGCCGGTAGGAATAAGTAAACATTTCCAGATGGCTTGTATTTGGGAAAAACTATCTAATACTATATCCAAAGAGATATCTACACACGATATATGGCGGCATTTAGAAATATTTTACGATATGACAATGTTAGATGATACAGAACCAATACCCTTCCCAAATCAGGAAACACCTTTCAGTTTACCAGAAAGCGAATACGGTGCATTGATGAAACAAAAGTGCAAAGAAGCTATTCTAGCTGATGACAGTGAAGGTAAAAATGTAGTATATGAAAGTTTGATGTTTGATTATGTAGTATAAGGTTTTCTTGGTACACTTATTTTGTATTATCATTATTAAAAGCTAATTACAATTGCTTACCTCTTTTTTTATAAATATATAGCATGATTTTAAAGTTGTATTTTGTATATTTGGGAATTTAATTAGATATACATTTAGATGGTCGGAGCCCATCACCTAAAACAGCAACACCTAGAAGTAACTCTAGAGGCACTACTTCAAAGGATAGTACACCAAAAGGTAATAAATTTAATTAGTGAATGATATATTAAATATTATAAATTACATGATTAACTTAATATAAATCATATTAAAATTTGATATTTTTGTAATATAATTCATAATATTTTGAATGTTATGTACAATTAATACAGGCCGTAAAGACAGTATAGGTGCCCTTGCAACCAAAACAAGAAAAGAAAGTGGAAGTTCACATGCTTCAACTGACACACCAAGTATTAAATCTGAAAAAGAATATGGTAAATAGCTATTATTATAATTTACTTGTCTGTTATGACCTAAAATGTTCTTGAATTATTATTTTTTGGTTTCATGATGTGTCCCACATTCAGCAGGGTAGACGAAGGGAATCTAGTATTAAGACATTCATTTCCTCATGTGTTGTTTGTTACCAAAGCAAGAAAACAGAATTAATTCATTCCATTGAATGAGAATTGAATCCACAACCATAGCATTAATAATTTAATGAATAAGGAAATAAAAAAAGTTATATATCCTCAAATTAGTGAGAGTCATGTTTACAGTAACATGCTTGTGATCCTGCATTTTGACTAAACTCATAAACATATTAAATAACTATTGTTTTATTTATCTCTTAAATTTAGATCGAAGAAGAGATTCACGAGATTCAAATGCTTCTGGACCAAGAGATAGCTCTTCAAGTAGAAAATCCGTATCACAAAGGGATAAACCTGCAAAATCTAAAATTAGTTCTGTTGGAGGTTAGTTAATATTTTTGTTTACTTTTTATTTTATTTTTAGAACTTAATGTGAGGAATTCAGGAGAATATATAGTAAGTGGAGGAAATCAACAAATTAGGCTTTGTCATACTGAACTGAGAAATTTATCTGTTACATAGTTTTAACCCTATGCCTATTATTCCCAAAAAGTTTAAGTTCTACACTTCTTACTTACCACTTTTAACATTTTAAAATTGCACTAAATGTAGAGAATAACTTTAGCAAACCATATGATTTAGTGGTCAAATCGCTAAGATAGTTTCCCAAAATTTCCAAGACATTGTATATTGAGTGGGGGGCCCAACAGTGCACTGTTTACTTACCAAAACAAGAAAATGAAAAATCATTATCTTGAGTGGTTATTGAACCCACTATACCACTTAGCCGCAACAACTATAAATAATAGATGTCATCTCTCCACAGCCTGGGACTCCCCACTCATAGACGAGGATGGTGGTTCTCGACGCGGGCGTCGTCGCGCCAACACCTCAACCCCACCAGCCACAATACCAGCCAAACGTAGGCGTATGTGACACACACACGCAAACACATACCACCATTTCTTCTGACACACACATCCATGGAGGCACACAAGCCCGTCTCTTAAATATACTGTGAACAGAAATAAACTTTGTAGTGGCGTCCGTGCCTTACCTCGGTTAAGGCATAGTGGTCTTAGTGCGTTTTTCTCTTAAGTGTTTTGGTGTTAGAGTTAAATAGAGTTAAATTGTAAATTGTATTTTTAGCTGATTATAAATAAAATTATATTTCTTGGTATTTGATTTTTTTTGTCATTTTTATAGTGTACAGTAGAAACTCGATTAACTGGACTAATTGTTGCTGTTAGGTATCCTGATTATCGAAATTAGAAAGAACTAAGAAAATCGGGTTATCGGGTTTTAATCATATGTAAGTACATTTGATAAAAACATCTAATCCATATCAACGAATCAATTTTATTAAGAAATTATTAAGAGGTTCAGTGCTGCTATGTCACGAATTAGTTTCAGCTGTGGTAAACTCACAGCGTCACAGTATGCCAGTATATAACGGTGATGCCATTGCTTGCATAAATGCGATTTGTAGGTACATTTAATACTATTTTTCTGTGGTCGGGATAATCGCGAATCCATATAACCAAGGTGCAGATAATCGAGTTTCTACTGTAGTTATTAGTGCTTGCCCTTAACTCTACAACTGTTTCTTGTTTTCTCTCGATCAAACCAGCAACATTTTTTGTAGAAAAGACAAGGCAAACGAATTTGTTGGTAATTTGATGGTATATGTTATATTGTACTATATACTTCTTGTTCTTCTTTATATGCCAAGGACGATGTCTTTCTAAAATAATAAACAATCTCAAAAAGTTTCTTTATATTAATAAGGTAGGTAGGTACCGGAGGTCGTGAATTTTTATTCGATTCAAAAAAAAAAATATTTTGCAGGGGCAAAATGTGCTCATTTTTACTTACCTATGGTAATATTTATCTGTAAACAGTATTTAATATCACTGTCAAATGTCAAACTTAAAATTTGACATCTATCCCGGAGTGCGATTCATTGACGCCAAATAAATGTTATCTACTATATTGCAATGAATTTATAGGAAAATATTATTTTATTTCCACTATATTCATAAAATAATATTGATTAAACATGGCAAATCATTATGAAGTGCCTAGCTGGTATGTTTTATGAGTACTTCACGAAGTTTTATGTCCCATGCCGCCATACGTTGTTGATGGGCAATGATTTAATTATATGTTAATGTCCCACTATTTTTGTACCATAATTGAAACTTTTATAAGTAACAAAGTATGAACTATATTTCTGATTTGTAACTGAATTTAAATTAGTATATTTACTTATTTAAGGGCTGGAAAACCTCCAACCGGATTGCATTTAGATGTTCTAAAAGGAGACAAATTAATTCAAAAATTAATGATAGATGAGAAGAAATGCTACCTTTTCGGTAGAAATCCACAGATGAATGATTTCTGCATAGATCATGCAAGTTGTTCTAGAGTACATGCTGCTTTTGTTTATCACAAAGACCTGAATAGGGCTTTTTTGGTTGACTTAGGTAGCAGTAAGTATCATTTTGTTTTTCTTCATGGGATACAGTATATATACAGTTACAGATCTTGTCATATAGCAAATTAGGCAGAGGGAACCTTTAAACTGTTGTCTATATTCATCAAATTTTTGAAACATTACTTTGTTACCTTAACCCTAGCAGAGCAAGACAGTGAAAATAATTATTCCCATTAGGAGTTGAATTTCTAGCTGTGGAACAAAAGTTTCTATTCATTTTTATATTGAATTGAATATAATAAACAAATTGGAATAGTCAATAAAATAAAGAGGTTTTTTAAATAACAAAATATACTGAATGAATTGAACAGTATATACTGAAGTATACATTATATTGTCTAATTTTCTTATATATTGTTTTCTCAAAATTTTATTTGTAGTTAAAACATTATTCTCCTTTTCTATATTTAGTGCATTATTTACCAAAAGTTGTTTGTAAGGCATTATTTGAAGGCATCTTACATTTTTATATTTTTTGTACTTTTATGTGTGCAATAAAGAATATTCTATACCATCATCTTTAAATAATAATACTTAAAAATTTATAGCACATGGTACTTTTATTGGCAAAATGAGACTGGAATCTAATAAGCCTACACAATTGCCAATTGATTCAACATTTCATTTTGGAGCTTCAACTAGAAATTATATTATCAGGTATTGTGTTTCCAAACAACTACAATTATTTGCTGTCTTATTTAAATTATTAAGGGAGAAATTAATATCTTTTTGAAATCTTAACCACTGACAATAAATAAGTGGGTTTTTTTTTATAATTAATACACAGTTTAAAAAAAATACCTCCACTAAATATAGGTAGCAGTTTTACTGTATGTATTTTGAATGAATATATATTATATATATTAAATGTTACGTAACTAAAATCTTCATTATGTCGTCTCCATTCTATATGATATTGGCGAAACAATCTGTGCTAAAATGGCATGTCTAAAAGCCACATAATATGCAACATATCAGAACATAGATGTTTTATATAAATTAATGACTTAATAAAAGTGAAATTATTTTTTTCTTCTTATTACAATTGTAAGGAATTGAGTACACTGTATACATAACAAAAGTACTTTTTTTAAATTCCTATTTTATTTTAGAGAACGGCCAACAGGTAATTCAAGGGGTATTATGGAGGAGTTGCCTAATACTGAAATGGAGGGTGCCTTACTTGGTCTGCCAGAGACACAGACTGAGTTAGATGTGAGTGTTTAATAAACTCATTTAACAATAGTACACAAAACAACATACTATACCCATGCATTATTATTATTATTATGTTATTTATTTGTGTTCTTTTTATATAAAAAAGAATTTGAATTTAGTTATACAATATTTTTATTGTATAATTCACACTTTAGCTTCACACTAAATTTTAATCTTTATAAAAATGCTTTATCTTGTAAACTGTAGGTGTGTAAGAAAGGATATATTATGACATAAAGGAGTTATGTCAAGCTATGAACTTCAATGCCCCTTTATTAGATGTATATCTCATACTTATAAGTACATTTTTCTTTTTAGAATTTAACGGAATTTAACACTGCACACAACAGAAGAATTTCTATGTTGGGTATTTCTACTGATGATGGCAGTGATGTCATGAAGGTAATATAAGTATATATAAATTTTATTATCTTAAGCCTTTATTATATTATATTATGAAGGCTTGACCTTTTTTTTTATTTTGTTGAAAATCTAATGTCAGGAACTACTGTTTCAAATTTGAAGAATTTGTTTTGTGACATATAGTACATTTATCAATGTAGCCTGTAGGTTTACATGATGTTAGTCATTTCGATCAGCCATCATCCCATGCAGGCGAAACCGCAGGTGAAAGGTATTATTTAAATATTGATATCTTTTTTAGTGTCACATTTTATCCCGCATATAGTAGAGCAGACAGAGGGTAGCAATGAAACATTACGATCCTCACTTTCTGCCGATTTTTTTGTGATATTTCATGTTAAATATCGGAACTTAACGCTGTCCGTTGTTTGTTAAGAGAGAAATCAAATCATCAAATAAAAATATTAAATAATTAATTCCCCCGAACACTAATCTAACCGACAACTGTCTTACGCAGCCACTACTCTACTACCACCTCTACAGCTATACGCGTTTCTAAGGATTTTTACGTTCACGCTGTTCACGCTGTATCCCGCAAATAGTATTTCTAAATTTCCCTCAATTTGCAGCCAACAACCGGTACAAAGCGTTCAGCATCAATGCCGGGGGGTGTTCCCAAGAAACAAAAACGCAACGTCTCATTCAATGAAGAAGTGGATATAATCAATCCGGAAGACATAGATCCCACTGTGGGCAGGTTCAGGAACTTAGTGCGGTCCACGATAGTGCCCAACGCCAACACATCCACGAGGAAGCTGAAGTTACAAAGTGCTGATGAAAGTAAGTAATATTGAGATATATCAGATACAGAAACATATGTGTGGCATTGAGTTTCACAACTCAATTTGTAAGGTTTCAAAATTGAGTTTAATTTAGCGGGTGGAGTGTTAAGACAGTTTATACACTTAAGTTCTGTCTACAGACAAAATACATGATTTCTATTCAAATCGCACAATGAATGTTAGTAAAATTATGAAAAGTAAGTAAGTATCTCTTAGATATAATAAATCTAGTGGGTGGATATAGATGAAAAATTAAAAATAATTAAATGTTTAGGCTGTCGTGGCGTAGCGGCAAAGCGGCTGTAAGCACGACGGATGTGGGTTCCATTCCCACTCAGGGAAAGGAATTTTATTCATTTTCAACTTTCGTTCCCCACTTTTCTCCGAATTCTTGGTGCATTGCGTATTTAGTGGCGGAACTCAACGCCGCGTTTTGCCCCATTCATGACTCAAATAATATTGTATGGATTAATATTACAATTTTTATTTTATTTTTTTCATTTCCCCAGTCAGTTTTTATTTCGCAAAATAAATACAATCCCTTATTTTTTTCAGGTCAACACCATCATTCCCTCAGATTGCAAGAGATATCACGGAGCAACAACTTGTATTCAGATTTACCAGCCCCCAGTTCACACCTTAGTCTTATTGGTGCTAGGTAATTATTTTTTTAAACACTTTTATTACCTTGACCTATTTATCTATCCATCTATATATCTATAAAAGTAAATCTTGCAACACTATTTAAACCTAATTGATAAGAGCTAAATAGCTCTTATAGCTCTGATATGTGAACTGAGTTTATATATAATTTTGTTTGCAGATTAGGATTATCTTTACCAAATCCTGCACCAGATGTGGAGTTGGAAGGTCCCGAGCCTCATCTCAATGTTCACCCACCCTTGCCTCATGCAGGTATGTTATATATAAGGAAATATACTCAACAACTGATTAAAGTTATTGTTATATTATAGCTAAATTATACAATGAGGCCATTCGTGGCGCAGGGGTACAACAGAAGAATGTTGGTTGTGAATTTGACTGTATATATATATTTTTATGTTTGTTACTATGGATGCATGGATTGGGTAATCCGATTTTGATGATTGTTTTTTCATTTGAAAGCTGATGTTGAAAGCGGATGCTGCTTGTGCTTAACATGTGGTCGCATATTAATTTTGTCCATTTCTAACATTGTTATACATGAGAAAATCACCTAGTACTTAAATTTGCATTAAGAATGTGCGCTATAAATGGATGAATAACTGAACATCTCACTGACCTATTCCAATGATTCGTTTTTTATTGGAAAGGATCCACTTTAAGAGAGAGTTTGGTTAGGTTCTGATTAAGGAATCCGCTCGAAGTCGGTTTTTTTGTTAAAAATTATAAAAATAATATACCGGACTTTATCTAAGTATAAAAAGAAAAGGTTAAATAGAACTATATGGGCTCAGCTTCACGCTGTGAACGATATGTGTTCAATTTTTTTATATGTAATATACAATAGTTATTGCATACTGTAAATATTAATTATTTTATTTCAGCTGCAGAGGAACCGGCGTCAAACGAGCCCAAGAAGAAGAAATACGCAAAAGAAGCATGGCCGGGAAGGAAACCGGGACTTGTGCCAGTTTGATAGTGATGTTATATGTATGTAACATTTTGGTCGTATGGACTGTTAGCGTTTGTGTGAAATGATTAGAGGAATTCGTCAAAAAAGAGCAATTAATTTTAAACTATTATATAGGTACATATAAACGACAAACAATGAGTCTAAAATTGCATTGAAAAGTGAATAATCTATTTAGATTATTTTTGATTAAGCAGTGACCCCAAATATAAAAAACATAGTAATTAAAAAAAACACTCCAACACAAAAAGCTCCAAAAAGTAAAGAAAGAACTAAAAACATATTGAAACATAGTTAATAAATTAAGAACACTCAATTAAATCGCCATTCAAACTAAAAATTATAAATCTGAATCGGTTCATCTGCTTGGGAGCCAGGATACCATATACAAACATGTACTCAAACACCAACCTGTGAAATTTATCACCCACTGTTTTTGTTGGGGATTAATAATTTTGTTTATAAATATGGAATGATTAATTAATAAACAATAAAACTTAGATTTGTGTTTTACACAATATGAGTCTTTTATATTCTAATTAACTAGCTAAGTCATACATTGTATATTTAAGATTTTATTACATAATAAAGTTTTATAGAATATTTGTCTATTCAATAAAAATTACCTAGCCTGGGATTTGAATATATTACTATCGATATTTTAATTGGTAGCAATGGTAATAGAAAGAAAAATAGATTACTAAATCTATGATTTAAATTTAATCTTTTTAGGTGGTGATTATAAAACATTTTTGTTTTCACGCTGTATCTTGACTTTCCGGTTTTTCCGGTCTGGTAAGATTTCGCAGTTCAGCACGTAATATCTCATATTGAGTAGTGGACTGTTTAGTTTAATTTCCTTATTTTTAATAGAAAAAGAATATTTTATCGAGTCAGATCGCGTCAGATTTTATAGTGTATATCTTATAATTTATTTTGTATAATACACCAATGGTTTTAAATGTAGTTTATTTTTTAGATAAAATAGTAATTTTTAGTTAGAATAGTAATTAGCTTAATGACTTTATAAGAACAATAATTATTGGAATACATTTAGCTTGGAGTGTAAATTATTGACTGAAATACCTGTAAGTAATTGTAATGGTAAAGGCAAACAACAAAAAATGAAAAAAAATTTTTTTGATGAAATGATGTGGACGCTTAAATAATTTTTAATTTTAAAACATTTACAATTATATTTTATTTGTGAGAATGTGTTATAAAGGGTCCACATCGTGCTATTTCAAGAATAGAAATTTCAGTTTCTTTATAATGCTAAGTGCAAAAGTATTACCATAGTAACCTTTTAATATTTATTTATTTTAATAACGATAATTACCAGTAAATTCATTCAAATAATTATCATCAATTAAAAATTATATTATGATAATTATTGATTAATTTTAAATGAACAATTAATGAAAGCAAACAAATCCAACCTCCATTATTGAGACTTACAAAATTTTTGGATTTGGCTTTTTGTTTATCAAGATCATTCAGGTTATAAGATTGTTATTTTGTATCTATAAGAAACTAGAATATAAGGAATAACACATTTTGTATTTATCTGGAACACGGAATTTTGGTATAGCTTGGCAAATATTTTATGGATTCTCTTAACACAGACTGAGATTAGTCAACTCGCGCAAGTACAGTTTTGTGCATAATATTGGATAGGCGAAGTTTGAAGACTCATAGCGTCTCGTTCTTCTTTAGTTTAGTGGTCGGTTCGTTGGTCAGGCTCGCGGGGTGGCGGTTCGGCATGAGCGGGGGAGTCCTAGTGTAGATATCTAAAATGCGCATTCTGCGCAAATGTTCAAGCGCACCTCCGATAATTCATAAATTTGTTAACGACCATAGAATTGTACATTTTATATAGAATATGTCGCCGTCGGCCAATTGTACTGTTCGTGCTGTGAATATATTTGTAAAATAAATGTTTTAATAAAGCATAAGTGTTTGTTTTCTTTTAATATGTTAGCATTCTTTATATGTAGTACACACTGTACAAAGTCAAGTCACGTCAAGTCAACAGTACAAAGTCTAACATATTCATAACATATACAGACGCGCAGACACACTCGCACACACACACACACACCTACAGACGCGCAGACACACACACACACACACAAGCACGCACGCACGTAGGCACGCACGCAGGCACCCACGCATTTTTATTAAAGTTAATTTAAAGATATGTATATTATCTATTTCTGAAAATATTAAAATAATATAATTTTATTAGAAGTGAGGCCGCAATTGTATTATATTAGAAATTAAAAAAGATATCCTATTGAAAATATAAGATTACCTGTAAAACATACTGTTATGGAACATAAAAAATATAAGAAGAATTAAGAGCATATGTGTAGGTAGTATAAGCAGTAGAGCACCCACCTGAACATAATTGAGTTATGCACTGAGCAACAGGTCCCCCTTGTACCACCGCCCGACATCGCAGTTAGGTCTACGGTAGTATGAACTTCAGAATAATTAGTAAAGTATTTTTATGTAGTTATTCAATATGTAGACGGCAATCTCACAGTTTTCGTAATTTTATTAACAAAATTGGCGATAGAGTAAAATAGTAAGGCGTAAGTAGCAGAACTTATGGACATAAACTTTTACGATAAGTGACGAATTTCCAAGATTGAATGTGAAAAATACGTACATAATAATAATGTCAGAAAATATTATCAAAAAAACACCGTTTTCACTTACAGTAGGCATATCGGCCTTGTACTGAAATGTTTTATTAGCTCATAAAAACTTCATACAAAAATATATTAATTTGAAGTCGACATTTCTAGTAGTCGGCCCTAACAAGTGATCTTCATATAACATGAATGACGAGAGGCCCAACTTCGTCTGCTAATGTATTACGGCGGCACAGTTTCGGTGCTGTTACCTTCGCAAATACGATTATTAGACCCATTATGGAATGTTTTTACTCAATTGTTGTTTTTTACATAGAAAAAAATACTATAATTACTTAAGACTTCAAATCCTGTTATATTGATGTTTATTAATGTTTATTAAAGGAATTTTATAATCTGCAAGGACATAGATTTCCTCTACCTGCCGATGGGCGTTTTCTCTGTCTGCAATATGCAAGATACCTACAGCGTGAAATTAAAATCTAGTTAAATAGAAGTTATTAAACTTCAACAAATTGATCTGAAAAATGAAATATAAGTGTATTAGCATGAGCATCCAAATGAAACTGAAGATAATGTTGGGCTTTTACATTGGGATAATGGCGTTACCATAGCTCCTCTGGTGGGAATCGAACCCGCAACCTGCTTCACGACTAGCTTCCTTTGCTATTAGTTATCTATTGATATTGGTTTAAAAAAAAAAAATGTAAATTGATACTATTTTACTGTTAAATAAAATTACAAATATTGTTCAATATTATATCGTAACGTCAAATATCATATAGATAGATTCATGACATTTGACCTTTCCGCTATCCCAAAGAGGGATGCCCGATAGAGTCCACGAGTCATGCTACCGGAAACTGTAATTGAATAGCTCTGACGTCATAACTTACTTCATTTCCAACTGATATCCTTTTCTATCATTTGATATTGTCGGCAAAGGTATACATTTTTCAGCCTATAAATATAATATTATTTTATTTGTAATACTATCTCTATTTATTTATATGAATTCTTATATGTATCAAAGGCAATGTAAAACTTACTTACATGGCGACATTGGATGAATAAGAATACAATTGGATGAACAAGAAACCAGACGAACAGGCAAGCTTATGTTTATCACACCCACCAAAGACCTATAGTCAATGCCAAACACACGCGTGTGATGTTAGAGAATGGAATGCAAGAGGAGTCGGTAGCACTCTAGAAGAGAAGAATATAACAAGAGAAGGTACAGTTTGAAGATACTCATCAACGATCGAAATGAAGCGGGCATGTATTGGTGTTTTACTAACCACCACCTCGAGTTATGCTATGCACGTCCTAATCCTAATTTTCCTGATCTTAAAAATTATCCAAATGTTAGTCTTGGAATGTACAAATCTGTAATTGAAATTTTATTTGTATAACTAATTAGTGGAAATAATAAAGTTTATATAAATCATAGTATTTAAGGCAAATTCAAGTCAATACGGAGGACAGAATATAAAGGACGGAGGGATTTGTCACTAGCTTTTTACTTTATAGTACAGGAAAGTAAAATATAACATTTAGATTGTGCCTATATACATTTATTACAAAACACAAACGAAAAATGTAAAGAAAATTATTTATATTTATTTTATTTATACATTTGTAGCTACAAAAATATAAAAGGAAAAATGCTACTCTCTTTTTTAATTGAAACAACTTAGAACTAAAGCTAGCACCTGTCGTAGCACTTCGTTCTACGAGAGTGCTACGATGAATTTTTCACTACGAAAAAGAACATAGAGTACATAATATGTTACCAAGTTATTAATATGAGATTATTATTCCTTTCCTACGTGTAACCCACATTAAAAATGTAAATAATGTTGTTATTATTATAAATTTAATGGAATATACTTCTTATTTTCTAGCTTTTAGTGGATTTTAATAAAGGCTTGTTTTGATAGGCTTTTGTTTACTTTTAATTTTTTTTTCACAAAATTACTGTTATGCGTTCTTGAAATTCCATAAGGCACGCTTTAAAAGTATTATATATTAGCTTAGTAAAAACAGGCTAAGCTCTTCACTTATATTACGTACCACATAATATCTTGTATACGTTAGGTTTCTAAGTAACTGCTTTGTTATTCCTCTCTTTATGGTTTTCATTAAGTGGCCAGCTTCAAAGAACACAATAACTGAGCTAACAAAGGACTGCCGATATTTTCTCCGTTGCAAAATAATACATGAAAATGTAATATTGTAGAAGTACAATACCTAACGGGATTGTACTTTTGTACTGAGAAATTTAAAAATTCTGAAAGTAGGTCTTCATGTATCTACAGTAGTAGATAAAATGACAACATGGATTTTATCTCTCAATCGTATTATGAATGCATAGAAAAAAGATCCCAATCAGTTTTGGTCAATTACTTTGAATCGTTTATAAATTTTTTTTATTTTTTTATTTTAACATCTACATCCACGGGCGCATAGTTGCCCGTGCCTTTTTTTATTTTATAAAAGTTATTTTAATGTGGCGTACTTAATTTTAGGACAATTTAAGCTGTATATAATCGTTTATTATTATAAACAGTAAACACTAATATAAACATGACCTATCTATTACATTCTTATATTTTTTCAACTTAACGATTTATTCCGCCGAGAAGAGAAGAGTATCCCGACACTTCGTTTTTCAATTTGGGCCCCATTATGAGACATTGGCTATAAAGTAAGGTAAGTCTGCCTTTCTTAGGCTATCCCAAGAACGTATGTAAATCCTCAAAAATTAAACAAATCAGTATAACGAATGCAGGTATTTCTTCATATCCTATTTCAAAATTAATAGCTTAAAACGTCACAAATTATTTACAATTTTTTTTTCTCTGAATATGGTGGCATAGTATATTTATAATACAAGGACTATCTTTCCAGTAACATCTAAAAGACAGAAACGTATAATATATTTCAAGTACTTTCCTCTTTCAAAGGTTGGGCTGAAGTCTTGAAGTGCACTCCGCCGGCGCACTCCTTCTACTCGTAAGTAACTAACCTACAGTATTTCGAAACTTAAACTTTAGAAATGTGAGTGTTAAAAGTGTCTTAGTTTCTTCTCAAACATAATTTAATTAGCAAAAAGCTTCAATTTAAGAATTAAATCTTTTTTTATTAATGAAGGTTCAGGCAAATCGTGGCGCAGTTGTACAAATGTGTGACGGTAAACGCGACTGGTTGTCGATCAATCCCAACTTGAGAATATGAAATATTTATTCAAATTTATATATTTTTTTTCGCTCTTGCCTCGAGGCAAAGCGCGTCGTAGAGTTCCGTTCCATTCCATTCCATCCATTCAAAACATAATTCCAGAATTCGGCGGAAAATGTGGAACTGAGTGTCTTAACACTAGGTTCGCTTTGCCTACCCTGCAGTGTGCGGGTTACAGCGTGAAGTTGAATTATTTATTTTATTTAAACAGAAGACGTAGAAGCTGCATTTTCTAAAATCGTATCTAATCCATCTTATTGCTTCTTGTTGCTTTCTAATGTATATTCAATTTAACTGAATAAATGAATAAACAGATAGCAATTGAGGTGTGAAACGTTGTTGAATAATTAATTCTGAATAATAATGTTTGAAGAGGTCCGACAACGTAACGAGGATTTCTGCTTAAAATTTAGAGATTACGTCTCCTTTATGTAAAATGACAATGGAGTTTAATGGAGGCTTCTATTGAATTATTAAGATAGTGTATCTGTACAATAAGCTATTCTAAATATAATAGTAGATTTAATAGTTTATTCATGTTTGTTTCTGGAACTCAACAGCGCGCTTTGTTCTCCAGAATTCGGTGGAAAGTGGAAAACATAAGTATATTAAAAGGAGCGGAGTGCTTTAATATTAGGTTCCTAGGTTCCCTCAGACCAACTAGGATACAGCGTGAAGCTAAGAAATAATAAATAATAGAGATAGTATTTAATTCCATTTTATATGTCATCCACTATGTTAGTTACCTGTCTAGACTCCAGACTTTAATGACATAAGATTAAAACGATCACGTACTTAAGACACCCTTACTCATATACCCATCAAAGATTAAAGATGAAGCGCGCTAAGGTCTTAATGTATTATGTATTTATTTTATTCAGCCAGTGTCGCTCAATGGGACAGTAGTTGATTATAAAAACACCGGCTGTGGGTTCAATTCTCAAGTTCCATAACTAAAACCAAATTAGAAGAAATAGGCTCAATGGGGGCCATCTTAGTGCAGGGCGTTCGACTGTAAGCGTGTAAGTTCGATTCCCATTCGGGGAAATGATTATTACCGCGAAAAAGTTACAACGATCAAACTGACATTTCATGTCAAAGTTGGCGTTAATCTTTTTTAAATTCCACAGATAGAATGCAAAAGTTGATTCGCGAATAGGGTAGCGACAGGCACATCCTCGTATAACCCTACATTGATTGTGTTACTCTTAGAGATTTAATCCACAATGTTTTCACCAGTTTGCGATAATATTAGTTTTATTATCACTAGCTGTATGTCTATATATACTCACATAGCGCTTTTGTTTTTTATTTTTGTGCAAGTACAAAAGGTATGTTCTGCACAGAAATACATGGTCTCTTTCTATAGTTTTTTTATTGATATTTATTATATTATTTAATTAATTTCATATATGTATGTCATTTATACTTAGTATATCTACGAGTATATATGGCATTTATACTTAGTATATCTTAGTAACTTAACAATATTGTAGCTAGTATTTATTTTTTACTTTATTTAGTAATTCCTTTCCCATTCCCATATTCTTCAATTCGTATACAAGCACGTCTTCACTCTCCATTTGAGGTCACGGAAAGTGGGTCGAAAATCACGAATTGAATCTTTTTACGATTGCTCTTTACAAAGGGTATTTCTGTCGAAAACAAAAGGATAAAGAAAATTAGTTACAGCAGCTTCAAGGTTTTTTTTGCACTCAAGTTAAACACACAATTTTCGTAACTTTGTTTATTAAGTAGCGGAATTAAACGCCGCGTTTTGTCTTCCAGAGCAGGGAGTTGAATTCAATTTAAATATAATAATTACACCAAGCGGTGATGAACCCACAATCATCGTATTTACAGCCAGTCGCTCTATCAGAGCCATGATATCAACAAAATTGATTTTATTACCCTCTTACAAATTTTAACTTTATTATTTTATGTTAACAATATTAATTATTTCTTATACACCGAGACTTTTTCTTTTTTCGCTTAATTCTGAGTATAGCAGAAAGTAAATGAGTGAAGACACAGCGGCGAACACCGCTGGCGACCCGAAATTTAGACACTGTGTGCTTAGTGGCGGAACTCAATGTCCAATTAACATAATTAATTTCCCCAACTGGGATTCGATCTTACTTACAGACGCTGACTTACGGTACGGTACCATGACCTCAAAACTACTGATTTTAGTTTTTCTGAATCAACTTTATGTCTATCGAAAAGCACAGAACAGAACCTTGCTCTGAGCTGAAATCATCTAACCAATTCAACCTAGTGTAAAAGTGTTGTGAGTTGAGTCAAATATTTAAATGTTTTTGTTATATTTTTGTTAATAACGGATAATTAAAAAAAAAAAGGTTTTTTTAAATTCCCATTCCACAGTCTAGACTAAAATAAAACTGGTAACTGATTAACATTTATGTTACCGCTTTATATAAAAGATAAAATATACTTTATACAACCAGCTGTGAGCCATGTTTATTTTGAAAACGCAAAAATTGAATAATTTAAATGGGTATTATCTCCAAAAACGTAGCGACTTAATTTAATAATTTCGTAAGTATTAAGTTCAAGATGTGTGAGTTTTGAATTTGAGCTTTATTTCAATAATCTCAAAGTTAAATTTACTTTGTAGCAATTATACCTGTTGCTTTAGCCGTATAATGTCAGGGACGTTGTTAGCTTTCGTTTACATACCAAATTTTGGAGCCATCTTCGCACTTTACGTTACCAAAGTAAATTGCTTATTTTCTAGACGCTATAATGTCTTAAGTGTTTTTTTGTTTTGTTTTAACGGGATATTTTATTTTTATCCTATATTCCTTTGGTGTGACGATCACGTAATTGTACTTTTTTAAAAAATAAACAAATATTCTAATCTATGATATATTTCTCACCAAGAAAGTTCTTCCATGCAACGCCATGGTACGACGGACCAAAAAATAGTCCTCTCAACGTGTGTACCAGGTTTGAATTGTGAGGTGCGCTAATCCTATCAACCCTATAAACGACTACCATGACCGTTATGTTAAAGCGAAACGACGAAAAAGAAGAATGCTAATTTGTGTATTTGGAAAGACTATTTACAAGCTTTAATTGCGTTTCTTACAAATTGTAATACTTTAAAAAATGCAAATACTTCATTATTGCAAACACTTCAAGGTTAGAGAGTGTTACTCTCCAACACTCCAGTTTAAATATAGTTAGATACGTATGTAAAAGACGTACTCTTATAAAATATATATTGAAGTATCTATGAAATTCTTAAATACCATTTATATATTACAAAAGTATCAATACATAACAAGTCATCTCTGCTTTATCACTGCAAAAAATATTTAACAAATATTACTATCGTCATTTTCGTAAATACTACCTACATATAAATATTATGCCAATAACATTAAATATATAAACTTATGAAAAGAAACAAAATCATGAATTTTTACATTTTAAAATTTCTGAACTTGACATTTTTCTGAATAACGCAGTATGTTTACCAGCACCTGTCCAACGGATAAGCTGTCAAAAGGTTTCCACATTGTACGGCATTGACGGCTGAGAGATTAAATTCTTTGTGAAATGTTCCAGATATCAGTTATATAGTGGATAGTTTTATTTCGTAGTGGCACGTGTTTGGCCAACGACGTAAAGTTCAATTCAGTTCAGTTCTTTAGTATGGCGTTTCGAGTGTGCCAGCCGAGCACAAAATCACTTTGCCAATATCACAATGTATGGGAAAGACACGAAAGGGGTTGTACGGTAAAAAATATATAATGTTATAGAATAGAAGAAGGCATGTTTAAATGTCTAGTTAAAATACTGCCTTCAATAATCTTGAACAAAACAAAAATATATATATACTAAATATAAACATCTATGTTTTGGGGTGGGATGGGGGATATATAGTTAGTTGTACATATTACTATATGTACAACTAACTATATATAACCTTGAAAAATGAACTACTGCGACATCAGCAGCAGCTAGTTGCTGAGATTAGCACAGTTAACCAAGCAAACTCTTCAAGTTTATATTATTAGTGAAGTAGATAGATAATAATAAAAAAAATATTGGTCAATAAACTAAAATACATCCCAAAATGAATATTTACACAACACAGACGTTTTGTTAACTCGCATTGTCCGCCCTAATGGAAGCGACGCCCTATTTCACGCGTAATTATGAAAATTAATGATGATTTTCCTGTTGGACGCTTACGATGGTTTAATAATATCTACTCGTATTTTTTATAAAAACCCATTTTTTGCATAATAAAAATGAATTACTTTATATAACCAATGAAACAGATTAATGGAGAAAAAATATTTAAGAAAAAAAAAACTAAATTACTGTTAATCACAATTTTCAAAAAGAATAAAGAAGTAAATCAATTTTCATTCTCAAGACCATCTTAAGAAGAAACTACATATTATATTAATATAGCCGTTATTATCTCAGATAAGCCTATTTGATCGATCGTGATAAGTGATACAAAGATATATCACAGCCACTAACATGGTATAGGGTAGTTTTTCTCCTGCAAGCTGTAGCTGAATGTCATCCATCATGTTATAATAGGAGAGCAAGAAAAACTTGTACGAGGTGTTCTCGTCTGTATGAAAAATGTGATTTTTTTGTTAGTTATTTCATGCAGGCTGAAGTTTAGAAAATATGTTTTTTTTTCTTATGGGAAATTTTCACTTTTTAATGAAAAACGTATTGATAACATATTGTTATAGTAATTTATTGAAGTCAGGTGCAGAAGCGTGTAACTGTAAACGACGGTCGTGGGTTTGATTTCCACTCGGGGTGTAAATTATAATTTATTTATATTTTGATTTCTTCGTTCTGGTACAGAGTCAGCGCGGCGTTAAGTTTCGTCGCTCAACACGCAATCTGACTATATTAATAACAATGACAGGTATATCTGAAATGAGTGTTAGAGAAGGATTGACACTACGAAGACATACTAGATTTATTTATTTTTACGTAATCCTGTAAAGACTAGTTTTTAGATGACCTATACATGAGGCTAACATACATATAACAGATGTCAGCTGACCAAATGACCACCTTATCTCTGATGGGGATGTTTATATAGGTATAAAATGGAAATCATATTTTTTTATATATAATTTGTTCACTACAGACTAAGTTTCCGATAGTTTTTGTGTGTTATTACTATTTATTTTTCAATTCTCTTGCTATATACTTACTGATATAGATTAAAAAACCTCTATAACAGCTGTAATCTAGGTGCTATATATATATAAGTGGTATATGGTCTATCTAAGTGTTATAAACTTTGAAAATGCAAAAAAATTTTAAGCAAAGTTATATTTTAATTATTTGAGACGTTTCATCTCGTAATCAGGTAAAGCAAAGTCGTTAGTCGCGTTTAAAATTTAATCTTGCTTAGGTCAGTTGGTGCGGTTGCAGTGAATAATCAGGTTCCCGGCAGCGAAATAACGTGGCGAATCTAATCAAGGAACGTAGAGTAAATATAAATATACTGTAAAAATACTTTTATGTGGTCCTATTTGTATATATACGATTTATATATTTTTTTCACGCTGTTTACACATAGCAGGGTAGGGACACTCCGTTCCCATAGAGACACTTCCGTACCACATTGTTAGAGGCATTGCATGTAGAACGAGAAAAAGAAAATAGCTCTTTGTCCTAAGTGGGAATGGAATTCACTACTGTATCATTTACAATCAGACGCTGAGTCGCTATGTCACGTTAACCTCATTAATTACTAGGCAATCCTGATATTGAACATAGGATAGTACATTGCAAACCCTATTCATAGCATTTTTTAATATTCATAATGGGATAAGACAAACTAGTTAAGACATCACCACTAAGCAAATGTGGTTTTAAATAACAGAAAAATTGAGAACAGAACAATTGATAATATGTCAGTAAGTCCTGTAAATAACTAGCTTTTTGTACACTTTTAATATAGTAGGTACATCTATAGGTATCATATATTTTTTTATAAAAGCAAGAAAATACTGTTTGAATAAACAAATATTCATGACTTAATATCTGTTTTCAGGTTGTTCTCCCAAATGTGGGTATTAAGGAAAGTAAGCCGCCAGATATGGCGTGATCCATATTTAAATATTTCATGAAATTTTTCAGACATCTGTTCAGCATGTATATTAAATTACCGAAGAAAATAAAGTTACACTCACATTTCTGTTTATCTTTTTCTTTTAGTCCTACACAGTGGCGTAGCTGGAGTATTTGCTGCCTGGTGCGGCTTGAGACTTGATGACCTCTAAAAAAAAAGGAGATTCAAAGTGTCTTCTACTCTCACGTATATCAAGTGTCAGACACTACAATGTGACATTGGCTACCTTTAAAAAAAATAATCGTCAACTTTGATGCCCCTTTCCTTTTGATCCCGATGCGACCGCACCGCTCGTCCGCGCCCTAGCTACGCCACTGGTCCTACAAATGTATGCTGTTTATTGTAATTTAAGCTCGCAATAGTAGTAATACTGATATATTACAAATATTTTCTAGGTGTAAGTTATAAATCTATTTTCGACAAAAAAACTGTAAACTCGACGGTTTGTTTGATTTCTACACGGAAAATGTACAAATACTCATTTTTTCCCTTTGGTCATTACCGGAGAAAAAGCGTGATGTTAAGTTTCTCTGTTAAACACGCAACCTCTTGCGTTTGATTAAAGGGAGGATTTTCCTGAAATTACCAGCTACACAGAGGTGAAATGGTTAGTGAGCTCAAATCCAGGTACAATTTCATTATTTTTTAAATATACTTTAAAATGTCAATATAAAAATTAACTTATAAATTTATATATAATATGAGTGTTTTCATCGAAAGGCATAATTAAATATCGTTAAAACAAAACTGAATTTCAACGCAGCGAAATGGACGTAATTTTTGTTTATATAAACCACAATATTTAATAGAGGCATTCCGTTTATTTAATTTAAGTATGAAGTGGAAACATACGGAAACTTATTTTGGTCAAATGTGTTGTTTGTAATTTTATATGATATTTTATAAAAGGGTGAAAGAAAGATTGAGGCTGTTGTCGGTGCAGCGTCAGCTTAAACACACAGTGTCTCAAGAATTCAGTGGGGAACGAAAGTGAAACTTTAAATATAAACTTGCCCCCTCTTGCCCCGAACAACTTGCAACACGCTCGTACCACTGCGTTTTTTAATTTTTGATACATAGACTATTTTCTAGATTATGAACATACGGCTACCATTATCTATGAAACATACAATCTGTGCTATATTAGATAAATATATAGTAAATACTACCTTTACAACTAAATCAGTACGTACCTATACAATACATAGAATATAATATGCGATTTAAACTAAAGGCTTACAAGGGTCCGCACCAGTAGCGCGGTCGCATTGCGGCGACTAGTTTGATTACTTGCGTCCTACGCTGTATAATTAGTTCTTCATTTTCAAACAACAGGTAGTAATTGAATTTCTTACTATATTTGCTATGCAATAGTATATGAGCTTAGATAGAGTGTTTGATTTAGGAAATATGTGTAAAGTTATCAGTAAATTTCTACATGCTTTGACCATATCTATGCCTGTAATATATATATATATATATGTAATTTTTATTATTTTAAAACAGCTTCTGTAACATTTTCGTTATATCTTTAAAGTTTTATAAAATATGTTTTTGATTTATAAAATAATGTGAATGTAAGAAAGCGCTGTTGAATTTAGAAAAAAAAACAGATTCCATTTAAGCTACCACAGTAAAAAATTGGGGTAAATGGAAATGAAAATAATTTATGCCCTCGAATGGGAATCGTACCGACAATAGTTGCGTTTGAAGGCAGGCGCTGCATCGCTGCACCACAATGCAAAAAAAATTATGTAATATAAGTTTTTCCGTATTTTCACCAGGAGAGAGGTAGCCGCTGATAAATCTTATTTCAACATCCTTAACGCAAAAGTGCCAGCAAATATAAAATTATAACTTTATATTAGCTTTCTAGATTTATGAGAAATAAGCATCTTAATAATTCTCGAACATTTCATGATGTAATGTGATTTAGAATAAATTACTATTCAATATTTTTTATATGTTAAATTAGTTTTATTCCGAATTTATTTACGAATTTTTCCATTCAACTAGTACTATTTTATTTATTATTTCTTTTTGATGAATATTATTAATAGTTTTTTGGTCGTCGTGGCGCTTGTGACCGTATCTGACTTTAAACGCGGTGGAATAATTTGAACAGGCTGTCTTAACTCCAGGTTTTCTCCGCCCTTCAATAGTACAGTCCATATGCGGAATACAAAAAGATAAAACAATCAAAACCTTTAATAAAAGGATTAACTCCAGACAAAAACAGAAAGACTAACACTAATGTGTAGAGTTCTTTGGATACAATTTTGTTCCGAAGAACATTCCGTAGCATTGTCAGTAATAATTTTGAAATTACGTAAAAATTTAGAATATACTTAATACTTGAGAGTCGAGTAGAAATGGGCTATTTATATAATGTAATATCATATATAATATTTATTATTCTCAAAAATCTATTTGCAAAATCTAGTTTCCTTAACTCAGTAATAGAAATAATAGCCTGGGAGCTCTTTAACCCTACCCTTTCGGTGTAACTAAATTGCTTAGCGGGATTGAAATATGAAGCTTTGATGTATTTACGTTTAGGTAGGATATATTTTTAATACATATATGTAGTTACTAGCGACCCAAAGCATTTCGTCCGCTTATATATATTTATAGCTTCAAGCTGTATTCCGCACCTAGAGGGAAGCTGAGAAAGTAGTGCTAAGACACTCTGTTCCCATTACAGCACTACTGTTGCCCACTTTCCGCCGAATTCTGGAGGCATTACGTATCGAATGGCAAACAGAACGAAGAAATGAAAGCATAAATTTAAATAAATATTTCATGTCCTCGAGTGGGCATCGAACTCACAACCAATCGCGGTGCCCATGAGCCACGGCTGGTCTCGAGTTTTATACTAATCTTTATAATATAAACCATAATAATATGTATATACCCATTTTCTTATTTTCTTTAATGTATTAAATAATATTGGGTATACTTCATAGATAATACCACCCAATGCCCCTTTGCGAGAAAACCAGTCAAGTTCAAGTCATCGGAAATGGGGAGCGATGTGCGAGGGATTAACACTAGGTTCTCTCTGCCTACCCTTCCATGTGCGGGATACAGGTTAAAGCTACCGATGGAAAACATTTTTTTAATAACTTAAGATAAATTAAGTTAAAAACAGACGCTATATGCTTAATTTTTTTACTTCAGCAAAGGGTATATTTAGTAGATAAGACTCCACCAGCTACCGACCGTCGAGCTTCATTAGACGTGTCGGTAAAGTGGTGATTAGAGTACTCAGACCAAAATTGCCACTTTCCAAGCTCCGTACAAGATGAATTTTCTAAAACGGCTCGTAGAGAAAAATATTTTTAGACGACAAAATACTTTTATAAGCGCTTTAGGAATAGATTTAGAATAGGAAGTGTTTTATCACTAAGTTGTCTTTGGCTATTTCATAGGAGGACTCGTAATATGTACAGTTGTCGTGCAGTTTTGGATTGGCCAATCAGTTTCTTCTGTTCTATTCTCTAATTATTGTGTTCCGGACATGCCAGTCACTGATCATTTTGCCAATGTCACTTTATACGGCAGACACACAAATTTTAATACAGAGATGTATATGGACATATGCATACTTCTTATAAAATAAAGAACACACAATTAACCCAAAAACACTCACGTTGAAATTTGAAAAACAACACGTGAAAAAACTAGTTTAACCACTTTTACCGCTCTGCGTCTACCTATCTGAGAAAAGAAGGCACTCAGCTCCGACTTACTTGTAGATTCTTGAAATACTTTGTCCTACTTACATTTTTCTTAGCATGATCACAGAAAGGATAATAGAATAAAAAATAATGATATAAAATCCAGAGGAATATATATGAATTCTTATACAAAAAACGAAACTACTTTGTACCTATATATGTGCACCGGAACCAAATAAAAGCGATGTAATTTCAATACAAATCTATACAATTATTTATTTATATTTTACTGTTATTGCCTTTTAAATGTGATATGTATATCGCAAAATTATAAAATTGATTCAAATTTGGTTCTTATTGCTACTAGATTTTGGATGATTATCCCGTTTGTGTTCCTGATAAGCTTTTCTCCCCATCTCATAATAACATCCTTCGCCAGTCGACTCTGAAACGCGGTGGAGGATAGACGTATCGCGGAAGCCTCTATTCATTTATTGTGACAAATATAGTTGTTTTAAGTGAAAATTATATTAAATTTACTATAAAAGTTAATATTTCTACCCCTGAGCGGAGGAATTTCTTTTTATAACGGTGAGTTTCGAAGTTTTTCAAATAATACCTGTTGATTTGGAGTTTAAGTCATGAAGATTATGGAATGGACTGAAATACCGAATTATGTGATAAAATATGACTTTCAATGGCAGAATTCCATCAATCCTGCGGTGTACCATCGATCCACTTTCATTTTAAGCGTGTGAGACAAATCTGTGGCGTGGATAGTTTTCCATCGACATGCATGGATTTTTTCCATTATAGAATAGTGTTATTATTTTGTAAGTTTCATTTGGATGAGCCAGAGTTACATACTTTCAAATCCTAACTTTATAATTGCTGAAGATACTATAAGCTTAAATTTTGTGGCGGTATGTTTAATTGTTTATTCATATACTAGGAGATGTCTGCAATTATATTCGCTTGAACTTTTACCCTTACCTCCCGTTACCAACAATCGCTACTGAGAAATTGGTTGTAAACAAAAATTTTAATTAATTTTCACATAAATTTTCCCTTTACTCCACTCCATAAGCCGCCTAAGAGGTGAATTTCGTAAACTTTGTTTTTTAAGCTTCAGACTGTATTCCGCACAGATCAACTAGGCAGAGGGAACCTCGAAACCTATTGTTATGCTGCATTCATTCCGCACCTTCCACCGAATCATGGAGTCTTTTAGTATTTAGTGGCGGAACTCAACGCCACGCTTTACCCGTTTCGTTATCCGAGCAAGAAAATAAAAATATTAAATATTTCATTTCCTCGAGCGAGAATCGAATTCACAACCTGATTCGTTTACAATAGAATCTGTTCGAATCTATTATGTCATATCTATGAACTTATAAGCAGTCTTCTCGTGAAATTTCATGTCCATAAGACAAATAGTTCAAGTTTATATTTTAGATTAGATTTCGTGATTAATAATTAAATAATTTATGAACTTTATGTAGATTGTATATACAAGTCAAATTCTTATTGCAAATATTTAGATATTTTGATTATACATACAAATGTTATCATAATTCTAACAGATTCTCTATTCTGGTAGAAAAGATGAAAGCAATAGCTATTGCGGCGTTGAGTTCCGCCACTCAGCACGCAACGCCTCCGAAATTCAGCGGAACGGAAGTGTCTTAATGAGAACGGAGTGTCTTAACACTGTCAAGCGTCCCAAGTTCCCTCTGCCTACCCTGCTAAAACAAAAAAAATCTAATAGATTCCCAATTTACGTGATTGGTGTATAAAAGGTATAAGTAATTCGTTAGAGTGTACACCCAATATCCAAACCAATATTTACATTGTGCTTATTAATCTACGCAGTAATGGACGAACGGTGTACCTACTCTGTTTTAAGGCAGATTACTATAATAATTTTATATTATTCTCAAATTTCGAGTAATGATATAATTAATGGTACTTATTTATTATTGTTCTATATTTAATTTTTAGGATTAATTTTCATTCGCAACAATGCGTTCTTTTGTTGGTATTATATTTTTAAACATACGAGTACGCTGTGTCCCATCACTCAATACGCAATCTCTCTAGAATTCGATTAAAAGTGGGGAAAGGAAGAGTCTTAACGGGAACAGAGTGTCTTAACACTAGGTTCTCAGGTTCCAATTCCTTACTTTGCTATGTGCGGGATACAGTGTAAAGCTAGAAATTTATCGATTATTTAAATAAAAATAAATAAGCTATGTTAATATATCTTATTTTAGATACTTCTACATTTTCTATACGGGACGTACTTGAACGGGATTCATAGTGAAGCAAAAAATAGTAATATAAACATTTTGCTAAATAGAAGTTACCGAGTTAATGATTTTCTACGGAAACGGGAAAAAACGGGATTTTATGTTTTGTAATCATGCTAACGAACTATAAGCTTAAGTATCTGCTTTTTTCCTTAAAATGTACAGAACCCTTAAAAAATAATGTTGCCACGTAATTAATATATATTACTAAACATTTCCGTTAGTTAGAACTTGCATAAAACATACCTACGAATACTGACCAATATCCTTTTTTGTTTCATACATGTTGGGACATGTCCCAGCTTTACGTCCGGAGACGTTTCCGGCTTTAAAACGAAAGCAAAACGAAATAGAATTTGACTGTTAATTGAAATGTTCCGTACTTTCAGTACTGAAATGAAATAAGGTTATGTAATATTTTACGTACTTTTTATGTAGACTCATAATTATGTATGTGCATATATTACCTTTAACGGCCTCATAGAGCAGGGGCACAAGCGCGTGACAGTAAATGTGACAAGTTGTGTGTTCGATCTCCACTCGATGCAATTAAATATTAAATATTTTAATTTCCCCGCTCAGGTGACGAGGTAGGTATACACCGTAAATCTGAGACAAAAAACTGCATCTTCATTAGCTTAGTAAAATTCTTCGAATGTTTTCAAGTTTCATCTTTCAACATTTTTCATTGCTCCTAATGGTCGCGACATAATGTAATTTAGCCTATAACCTTCTTCGATACATCATATGAGCGTAGCTTTATTCTCTGAGAATAGACGTATAGATATCTATATATCGGCAGTATAGATGTTCTAATATAACTTGTATTAGAAAACTTTTGATTACCTATTAACCGATTCGCATATACTAGAAGACTAACTTTTTCTATAAAATTATATTTTATAGTCGCAATACAATGTATGATACGAAGCCAGTGGTGGGTGGGGTACAAGCGAGGGATTATAAAAGTGACAGGTTGTGAGTTCGATTCCCATTCGAGAAAATGAAATATTAAATAATTTTATTCCTTTGCTCTGCACTGGTAACAAGGCAAATCGTGGCGTTGAGTTCTGTCACTAACACGCAATGCCTGTAGAATTTGGCGGAAAGTGGAGAACATGAACGCCTGAATGGACGGAGTGTCTTAACGGAGTGTCTTAACCCTAGGTTTCCAAGTTTCCCCCCCTGTATACTCTACCATGTGCGGGATACAGCGTGAAGATAAAAAAACCATAATTAAATTGTGGAAACTTTGTATGAATATCGTCTTAGATTCGATTTTGCAAGAAAACAGTGGTCAGGTTTTATACAATACGGGCACAAATAAAATAATATCTTTTTAGCTCCAAAGCAGGAAAAGAGTGATTTGTTTGAGAGTTTTACTATAGTTTTTCCAATATAATAAGTAAAATAATAGTAATATATCCTCCAAAGGACGAAAAGAGAAAAAAGGGACTTGACTCGACTTGACTTTTAGTAAAGTTTAATAATTTACGATATTCGCCGAACATTTCTAATGCCACGGCCTTCTGTTTGGTCATAAGAGAATGTTTCGCTCGTTAATATTTCAATCAATTCTTGAACATTAATCGAATGTAGTCAATGATGCTATTTTCATACACAATGAATGCGTAAATCGTGTACGGTGGGCGACAAAGATACGACAAACTGAGAATAGCTCTACAGTCTTAAGGTATAGGGATAACATTTCTTCTTATAGTCAAATCTGTTTGCATTTCTGTACCACATATTAGTGCTGAATTTGGCGCAAATGTTTAGATTATGTAGGTATATCTGAATTTTGATTTGTGTTATATGTGAAAAATAGATTTATTATATAGAATTAGTATACACAAAAGAAATAGAGCATGGTGCAGTAGGGAAATGTAGATTATATGCACCGGTTGCAGATCCTCACTCAAGGAACTGCTTATGTCGGAAATATTTTGTAGCTAGCTTCACGCTGTATACACATAGCAGGGTAGTGGGAAATTGGTAACCCAGTGTTAAGACACTTAGATCCCATTAAGACACTTTCATTCTCCATTTTCCGCCGAATTCTGGAGGCATTGCATGTTAAGAGAAAAGAAACGTCGCGTTTTGGCACGGCACTACAGCGGAGTAATGGAAGTATAAATTTAAATAAATATTTCATCACATACTGTATCCTAGCGGGGAAGCCAGAGAGAGCCGCTAAGCGCTACGGTATCTGCAAACCTCATTCCCCTCGTCCACTTCGTATATACCGTTTTGGGAGTCTCCTTTCTTTTTGCGTGATCTTCGTCCACTATATTTGTTACTTTTCGAAAACCAACCGAGTCTTCCAATATCTTTCTTGTAAAATATTCTTATACCATTTTGGTGTTTCTCATATTATTATATTCTCTATAACAGTTCCATCCGTTACAGTCACCGCATAGACCACTAGATTCACAGCAACACATCATGTGCAGCTTGCGGCTAAAATGTCACGTACTAAATACTTTGTTAAGAATTTAAAAAATATAATAAGAGCATAGTTACGCATGAAAAATTAAAAGGCTGTATTTGTACAGAAAGGGCAGTAATTTGCTTCATCAGGTTATGCACCTTGAAGAATATGGGTTGAAGAATCTTTTGAGTTTAGATGAAAAAAAACTTTTAACTTCATAACTTGACAAAATATATGTATGTATACCAATCAAAAGCCTCCCTTTTTTTTTGCGTGGAAACGAAGTAATAGCTAATTCCCCCAGTTACGATGAAAACATTGAAATGTTCCTAATTAACGTTCCCAGATAAATAAAATAACAAACATTTTGCAGTTTTGCATTGTGCTTTTAGAAAATGATAGCGTGAGACCAACAAGTAATGACATGAAAATATTTACTTACGTGTTGTTTGAGCACCGCTACGACATTGCTACTCGGTCCATACTACTAGCATAATTTACCCCTGGCATTTTGAACCCCGCTCTCCCCTACTATATAACCGTTTCAGTAGAAATAAAAAGGTCCTTTATGAATTCAACAATTTGGCACAATTCTAACTAAGAGCTGAAGAAGATAAACAGAATGAAGATATCATCCACCTAGAAACCTTTATTCTTCACTTTCACACAATATATACCAAGCTTTTCAGGTTTACCGTTAATACCACAGCCAATATTCGATTGTAATCCGATAAACTAATTTACTTTGAATTTCTCTAGAATAAGTGTTAATTTTCCGGCCATGGAGTCCTCAGGCGTGCCTTTTTCTAATTTTGGGGGAAAAGATTTCAATTGGATTCCTAATAATTATGTCTTTTATAAAATAAAGTAATGAATGATTGTGGAAAGGAAAATTGAAAGGTGCTTCATAATTTAATAACAAAATTATGAAAAAATAAAAATCATTATTGATTGTAAATGATTTATCTGTTATAATATGAAATTGACCAAATATTTTGACTCTTAATTTAAAAACGTTTCTCGGTAGATACTTGTCCTAAAATAAACTTTTGTTTCTTTAAATCTTCTCTTATATAAGGAGAAGTAAGAAGGACTTACAGAAAATGTTTAATTTAAATAAAGAAACACGTTTATAATTGGTGCCAACCATTAAGTTTTGCTTTTGCGGATAACTTAAAATCATTTAAGAATCGAGAAGGCTACGAGCACAAGTCTATATAGGTGATAGATTGTGGGTTGGATTTCCACTCGAGGAATTCAAATATTTAATATTTTCATTTCTTCACTTTGTAGAGGCAAAACAAAACGATGAGTTCTGTTACTCAACACGCAATGCCTTCAGAATTTGAAGAAAAAGAACTGTCTTAATGGGAATGGAGTGTTAACACTAGGTTCCCAGTTTCTCTCTACCTATCTTGCTATGGTATATCCTGCTATATGCGGGATAAGGCAAAAAATATAAAAGAGTCAAATTACTAATAACTAAAATAACTTTAAAACTAAGTGTTATAAATATGATAATGTAACTTTTCATAATATATTCGGACATCCATTACTAGAAAATCAGATGGACGGTATCTATTCAATGGCAAAATCAATACATGCATACGTCCCACGCACTGCGATAACCGGGCCGGTCTCGCGTATACACGAATTTAACCGACGTAATAAAAGCTGAGGCTCTTTTTATAATATCATATAGGTTTAGCTTTAAAATAAGCTTTAAAGTTTATTTTTGTCATATAATGGATATATATATTACATAAATAAATTTTATTATTTTGCAAATAGACGAAATCCGAAAATCGGGATTCATTCTTCAAACAAATAAATTTTAATAAATCTTGCAAAAGTCAAGGCCGTGGCCGTTGGCATTTTCATTTCATTTATTTAGATATAAAAGAACCTTGAACTTGACTATTAAGAAAATAGTCAACGTTTTCCTTTGTCACTTTTTAAGAAGATCCAATAGATTTATCCTTAAAATGGTTTTTCCCGACTGCTAAGGGAGGGTTATGTTTTTTGTATAAGTACTTTAACTCAACGAATTCTCAAAACTCCAAGGAATTATTTTTTGTTAAATGGTTTTATTTTATTTCAATTATATTATTGTTTAGGTTATAGTCGCAAAATAGGACAGAGTTGAGTTCCACTATTAATAAAGATAGGGTTCTCGAAAATTGGGGAAAGATACTCCATCTTGACTCTAGATTCCCTGTGCCTACCCTGCTTTTGACAGGATGTATCGTGAAGATTATTTTTTTGAAAAAAAGCATCTTTAGTTTGATAACTCCAATTTTTGTCCAAAATCTATATAGTTTTTTTTTCAGTTCCCGCACACAACAGGGTAGGCAGAGGGAACCTAGTGTTAAGACACTCCATTCCCCACTTTCTGCCGAATTCTGGAGGGATCGCGTGTTGAGGGGCAGAACTCAACGCCGCGCTTTTGCCTCGACACCAGAGGAATATTTCACTACCTCGAGTGGGAATTGAACCCACACCCATCGCATTACAGTTGTTGTTGTATACTATAATATTCTCTTTGCCCGACAAAATATACATTGTCATAGTAAACATAGTGTACATACAATCATACGATAGGAACGAGAAATAAAGATAAGATTGTTACTCCAAGTTTTCTCCTCCAAAAAGTTAATAAATCTTTTATGGGTCTGAGCATACGTGTATATAATAAAATTCCGCAGTGTATTCTAGGTTTGCCACTTCCAAAATTTAAAATATCAGTAAAAAAAATTCTGACAAGTAAAGCGTATTACACTGTTCAAGAATACTTAGAAGACAAACATGTATGGAATTAATGTCTATTGAATGAGATGCAGGATAGCTGCCAACTAATGTAATAGATTGTGATTGTACCATTGATTTTGAAAAGAGCAACTGTTGAGTTTCTTGCCGGCTCTTCTCAGCAGAACTGCCTTCCGAACCGGTGGTAGCTTTTTGTTCATATGTTCATTCGCCGATTCAAAAGTGCTTATTATAAGTCTATTTGAATAAAGAATATTTTGAATTTGAAATTTTGAATTTGAATTACAGTCACACCCCTGTGCCGCTGCGCCACGACAGCCTAGATTTTTTTATATACAAATAAAGTTAATTTAAATGCTACCTAGTTATCATCAAATTAGATCAACTTTTAAACAAGGAACGGAAGATTTAGGTCTTCATTGTGCAGGTACTTTCATCAAGTGTTTCACTTTGGTATAGTGTTAAAAGGCATCAGTTAATCGATTTATAATAAGCTCGTTAATTATTCATAAGCTATAAGCCATAATCCGAAAGGCAAAACCTAAAGGTTGAAAGGCTTAATCTGAAGACGTTTTAATAGAAATAAAATTGTTAAAAATATTCTAAACACCTACATACATTGCAGAACTAGCAGTTCCTGCATTACTTTGCTTGTTCTATTTAATATGACTTACAGACAATCTTTTGATTATTTTAGTATGGTAATCTATATTATTATATACTTAACAAATTATTATTTAAATCTTTTGGGATTTTTTTATATTGCTCTTAAAATTCTCGTATTTAAATAGAAAAAGGTTTAGTTATCTTCCTCTCGGTTTTTTTTATGTAATTCTTCACTTCACCGCAAGAATTCCGGGATAAAAGAGAGAGTAATCTGTTGAACAGAAACACAGACAGGTTAAAATACTAAATGAAATAAAAAAAACCTGTCAAGTGCGATTCGTATTCGCCCACAGGTACGAGAGCTTGTAGCGATTTCTTTTTACTAAAAACAAGTTTTTTAGCCTCTCCTCCTCTTTAGTTGTTATTCCTTTTGACATACTATTTGTATTTCGCTTTGTTTTAACTTTCAGTTAAAATAATAGGAGTTCGAGATAGAGAACCATGTTGATTAAATAGAAATTTCATCATTCTCTTGTCTATTAAGAATGAAGCTCTATCTAATCTGCTTAGACTGAGATCTGCTCATAAATTAAAATGTACTTGTACTCATTTGAAATGTACTCATTTGAAACCAATAATTTCTCTTTCGCACTGGAAACAAGTCAAAAGGCAGCGTTGAGTTCCGCTACTCAACACTTTAAAAAACTGAGAAGACGCTAAAGAGAAATATGTGTCTCAAAAATAAGTTCCTCCCTAGCCTACTTTGCTACATGCTGGATTCAGCGTCATACTAAAGAATAATCTTTCTTTATAGTATATTATACCTATAAATATTTTTCTTAAGGAAATTCGTAAGAATTTTCACAACAGAAGAGACAACGTTAATGGTGTAGAAAAGCCTGAAGACAGAAGATAAACGAATCTTGTGGAAAAGCTGAACACGCTTTGTAATTCAAAAGGAGGCGTATTTTAAATATTGTTAACAGGTTTTTAGGTTACCAGAAAGTTTTTTTTTAAGCTTGTTGTTTGAATTTCAATATTTGAATAAAATAAAGCTTAACTTTGTTTTTTTAATATATATTTTTTATTTTTTGTGTCAATAGTTATTTCGTTGATTGTGCAGAGTATGAAGTGATAAATCACTACGTTTTCTATCGACATTGTATTCGCAGGTGGTTTAATAAAGGGTTACTTTTTTATTTTTATTGCAAACTAGTTTTTCGCTGGTGGCTTTTAAAATTACACAAATTCGTTATATCCCGGCTAGTACGCACACATAATATTTTTATCTTAACATAATATTACAAATTTATGATATTTGCAATTATCCTGGTGAATAGTTTATAAACCTTAACTTATAATCTAAATTATCGTCTCTATTAATGAAAAACGCATTAAAATCTATTTTATAGTCTTAAAAATTATATATCGTTGGAAGCCTCGTTGGAAGCGAAAAAAAAGAAGAAAAAAAAATGTTACTAATTGTAATTTGATCTCATTTTATAAACGAGCAAATATTTAAATTTATTATTTTTTATCATTTATTTTACTTTCAATTGTATTTAATTCTATTTTTAGTTCAGACTTCAGAGTACAGGTTAGCCTACAGGAACGTGTACACCCACAGCGCTACGTGGGTGCATTATAAAATATTTATCTATCTATTGTGAACATTTTATAGGAAATTTATACTGTATAATTAGTTTTAGGTTTATTTGTAGAACATAAAGCTTATTTATTAAACTATTACATATCAATATTTTATACACTATGTAACGTGTTAGAAGCTCCGTTTCCCACGCATCAAAAATTGGACATTTTTGTTTATTTCGTTTATTAATTTATACATTTTTTTTCGATATATATAAAATATTTAGGTATACGGCCCAACTAAATAGACCAATCAGTCAATTTATAGAATTTTAACTTAGTCTCAAAAGCTTTGGAACATAACCAAAAAGTTTATATGAAATTTATGAGTAAGAAGAATAGTAATTTATATATTTCATGGATGAAATAATACGATTTCAATGTGAATATGAGATTTACTGTCACAAAGAGCCCATTTTCCTTATCGAAATCGTGTCAAAATTGCGTATTCAACACGACAATGGCAATGGCTTTAACGTTGCTATCAATAGTGTGCCTTACAATCTGCTTCAATTTTTTCATATACAAATTTGATATTTTCCTGACTTTTCTTGGATTAAGATCAAACTTCGCGTTAAATATGTTGAATATGAATCTATGAATTTGAATTCGAATTTACCGTGAGTTGCAATTCAAATAATGCATTGATTTTTCTTTACGTAAGACACACTGTTTATAATTAACCTTTTTCTGTTTTCATCTTAAATTCGACTTTTATTGTATCACTTCATCTTCCGTTTTTAAAAAAGAGTGTGGGTACACTGAAAAGAGCATCAGTGATTTTTAACATAAAATAAATCTCCAGAATAACATTCATAGATCCTAAAAGCAATAACGAGTAAATTATCCATTTTATAATCAGATTTACATTGGTTTGACTTTAGAAATATTCTCTTCGTAGCTTTGATAAAACTAAACGAACCATTTACAGAGAGTCTTTATCTTAACCTTTGACAACTTAATTAGTTAAAGTCCAATGGCGCTTATTGAATTAAACATTCATTAGAAGTTGGAAATTTTCAGTGGTCTCATTTTGACCGTGGTTCGGGAAAGTTTGAGGATGGAGGCGGCCTTTGTTGAATTATGAAATGTATTGCACAATTAGCTGTTATCGTGATATTGTCTCGATTAATATTTTTTTGCAAAATAAATATGTGTATATTTGATTCAGTGGTAGCTTTGTGCAAGATTGATATTACTAACTTTTTTATATAAATTGACGATTAAAAAGTACTACTAAAGTGCGACGTTGAGTTCCGCCACTCAACACGCAATGCTTCCAGAATCCGGTGGAAAGTGGGATACGAGGCTCCCTTTGATTACCCTGCTGCGGCTGCAGCTGCTGCTACTCGATGCGGGATACAGCGTGAAGCTGATTTATTGAAAATATTTTCGAGAAATATTTCCAGCTATGACACGAATTTTTATGCAGTTTTCACGACACTTTATATAGTTTCAAGAGTTGCGGATTGAGAGGCGGAAGTTAACGCCGATTTTTTTTCTTTAACATATATTTAAATATTTAATAGAAATAATATAAAAGCAATATCTATCTTTTTGTGTTCAGAAGCGATAAACTGAATATAAAAAAAAGCGAATAAAGTTGCCGTTAAATAAAACTTTAATCATAAACAAAGGTGGATGCATGAAGGAAATAAAATGGCGCATGGCTTTAGCCAGAAACGCTGTGGAAAGGCTTAGGAACATATGGAAGAATAGGAAAATCACTAAAAACACAAAAATGTGATTGATCCGAATCCTCGTCTTCCCTATTTTTCTGTATGCCGCCGAGACATGGACCGTGCGGGATGCGGAAAAGAAGAAGGTCGATGCCATGGAGATGTGGTGCTGGAGGAAGATGCTCGGGATATCGTGGACAGAGTTCCGTTCCAATGTGTCCATGCTCCAAGAACTTGGCATCAAAGAGCGACTATCAGCTCTTGTAGAAACCCGCATGCTTAAGTTTTTCGGTCATATCTCCAGAAAAGGAAACGACTCCATAGAGCGACTCGTAGTGCAAGGCAGAGTAGATGGTACCAGACCAAGAGGCAGATCACCCATGCGATGGACTGACCAAGTAAAATCAGCTGTGGGCGGTAAATTGCATGAGTGCACTAGAACGGCGAAATGGCTTTTCCCAACAGAAGGAAATGGCGTGAAACTGTGGCAAGAATAACGAAAGCCAAAAACGTGAGTACGTGATGGCCACGACCGCTCTGTCAAGAGCGTCACGACTGAGAAGAAGAAGAAGAAATAAAACTACGTAAATACTAAATGCAATATCTCGGGTATAAATCAAGAGCGGTGTGACTTTGAAAGCTTATTATTGGTTTTGCTCCAACCAATCGATTGGTAAATAGAAAAATAGATTATAATGAGTTTCATGTCTCGGTTGGTACCTCTCGTGGACTTTTTATGGTGGATTATTTTTATAGAATTTATTTTTATTTTTATACGTTTCTAACTATTTTCCGGTTTTAAATAAACCTTTCCTTACCGAACGTTTAATTCACATATAGTGGATTAAACTTTAAAAATGTTAAAATACTTTACTAACTACCTGCTATCTACTGGTAGCTTTCTCTCTTGCCAAAAAATATAAGGTAGGGATAAGCTGTAATAAACTTAGGGGCCAGTCATGGCGGAGGGGCACAAAACGTGGCAGGTTCTGGGTTCGATTCCCAATCGCGGAAAAGAAAGATTTAATATTTTCTTTTCCTCGCATTGACAATGTCGCAATGTATGAGGATTTCCTTTTTTTTTTGAAGATTTATTTTCAGATTAAGGATAAGGCAATGAGATAGTATCTATACATAAAGATTTTAAAGATCCGTCCAAATTGAATTTATGAAACTTACTTTATTTGAAGTAAATATTTTAAAGGTTTTCCTCATAGTTTCACTTAAACTTATTACTTACGTTATTTATTTATCTTTCTAAGATACCGTTGTAGTTGAAAATAAAAATAAAATATTAATAAAATATTTTAAATTACCAAACATACGTAGCTGTGTATGTTGTTCGTGGAATATTTTCATACTAGAAGTGCATTAAGTATAGTGTTCATCATGTCAATTCCACCACCCGCGGTTTTATTACGACCGCCGGGGGATCATTGATTGGTAGACAGTTAAGGGTATTATTAAACGACAATATAAAATATAGATATACACACACACATATATATATAATATAAGTTTTTATATTTGTTATGAAATTTCGTTCGTTTTGTATTCGATCCCCAATCGAGGAAGTGAAATATTTATTAATGTTTATATTTCCATTTCTTCGCTTTAGTATCGAGACAAAGCGCAGCGTTGGGTTACGCCACTTAACACGCAATGCCACCAGAATTCGGTGGAAAATGGGAAGCGATGTCTACCACAAGGCTTCCTCTACATTCGTGTCACAGAGTGAAGATGAAAATCAAAAAGAAAAAGTAACAGATTAATCTAACTTTACATTCACAATCAAGTAATTGAACAAAATTAATTAAATGATACAGGTTAACAGTCGCCCGGACGAATGTTTATTTTCTATTGAAATAAATTCATGGGAAGGCCTCAATTTACCGGCTGTAAAAACAAATAGCTGGCTCGTTACAATCGTTACTTTTTATTGGAAGTATTGGAAAACTCGTGTCAGTCATAAAAAATACGTACCTAGGTATTGTAATTTTCTATAAGAACGTTTAAATGCCAAGTTTTGTTTGGATTCCTCGAGCGTGGTCTTGAATGAAGGTTAACAACTTCCTTTTATTATTGAATGCTTTGGTTTATTCGATGAGTGTGTAATAAGATTTATCTGTTTTTATCTTCGTTGTTACTATTATTGAGGCCGTTTTAATGATAGTCATAGCGTCTAATTAAGAATACGATGATAATGGGAAAACACCAGCGAGCGTTGAGTTCCGTCAGTGTGAAAACGAGTGGGAACCTAGTGTTAAATACTGCGCTAGTGCTAGGATATTTTTTTGATATAAAACATTTTCAAATTTTATAAAAACTGTGATTTCAATGCAGATGTAATTCTCATCTGAAGTTTATTAGAAAACTTGCTTAATTTCAGATGGAAATGGGTCACAGGCAAGGTTTATTTCCTCAAGAGCCTGGGGCGAAAGAAACTTGGAAAATTGTTATTTCGACCTACACGATCTTTTTGTACGTTAAAAATGGCTTAAGTCTTATACGATATTTGTGGCGGATTTTTTTTTCATGCTATTTTACCTTTTATTGGGAATAGATAGGTAAAGAGATTGTGGTGTTAGGTTACGCTGTTTTTTCTGTCATTTAAGTGACATCACGACGTGAGTGGTGTAACTCAACGGCTGGCCGAGTTTTATTTAGGCAAAGAGGGGAAAAAAATATTTTGAATACGATAGGGAAAACGATAGGGAAAGAGATATATCCTCAAATGCAGATGTAATTTACAACCATTCCTTATACAGTATGCAGTTAATACACTTTCCAATAGATTTTTTAAAATTATTTTGGTACATTTTAATTTGTGCTCCGACTAGCGTAAACTAAACTTGCACTCTAATTTATATATAAAAATAATTATACTGGACTATTAATCGTATTTGAGGCCACTCATGGAGCAAGGGGTCAGTCGTGCGACTGAATAACGCAACAGGTTGCTTGTTTGATTCCCATTCGAGAAAATAAAGTATTTAATATTTTAATTTTCGCTCCGGTAACGAGGCAAAACGCAGCGCTAGGTTTCGCCACTCAACATGCAATGCCTGCAGATTTCGGCAGAAAGTAAGGAACGGAAGCCATCTTAATGTGAACTGAGTGTTTTAACACTAGGTTCCCAGTTTCTCTCTGCCTACCCTGCTATATACGGGATGCAGCGTGAAGCTAAAAAAATATATGCACAAATAATATAAGCACAAAGCCAAAAAATAAATATTGTTCTAAAATACCTGTCTTCATTTTTATCAACTTAATACGTCACACCAGGACAGATGAGCCGAGGTACTGTAATTAATTGAGCGTGCTTTGAACGCTACCCGCATCTGGGTCGCGGGGAAATGATTGAGGTTTGTGATTTAAGGGCATTTAATGGTAAATGTGAGGCCAGTCCTGGCGCAGTGGCACAGAGTGTGACTGTAAACCCAACTGGTGGTGGGTTCGATCCCCAGTCGAGGAGATTATATACTTAATATTTTCATTTCTTCCTTTGGTGTAGAAGCAGAGCGGGGCGTTGACTTCAGTTATTTAATAAGCAATGCCACTAGAATTCGGAGAAAAGTTTAAAGTGGCATGTGTTAACACTAGGTTTCCTCTGCCTACCCTGCTGTGTGCATAAAGCATGATGCTAATTTTATATTTTCATTTCTTCGCTCCGGTGCCAAGCACGCAATGCCTCTATAATTCGGAGGAAAGTGGAGAACGGAGTGTCTTAACACTAGCGAGATTCCCTCTGCCTCTGCTCTGTGCGGGATACAGCGAGAAATTGATTTGATTTGATGTAATTGTGAAACGTGCGAGTGAATGACGGTTTTACAGCCTGGGGTTATGGACGTCATCATAACTTGCTGTAATTGATGTACTTTAATTAATTAGAATCTGTTTCAGTTTATATATTTAACTATAAAATTAAATACATATATTTTGTAAAAAATATATGTATATGTTTTATTTCACAGGGAATTAAGGGAGAAAAGTTAGTACTAGACACTCTAATTCTTTTATTAGTGGAATTTAACGCTGCACTCTGTATACCAGAGCAGGGACATAAAAATAATTATTATCCGGATTGGGGATCGAACTTAATTTTAAGTATTTTGGACAACATTGACAAGATTTTTATAGATAAGATTTTAATAATTAATAAATCGAATGCACGAACGTTCCTCGCCTAGGAGTACTAGTCACGTACGGCCTGGATAATTAAAATACATCATCTTACATAATTGTAAAACTAAATAAACTTGTTTTTAAACGTTTATTAAAACAATATTTTCTTACTTTCTGAGCTTCTTATCTTTTATTTATTTACATTTTGTTTATACTATAAGCTATATATGTGTACTATGTGGCCATGACTGTATGTATGTATGTATGTATGTATGTTTGTATGTATGTGTATTTATGTATATATGTTTGTATGTGTTTATATATGGATATATATATATTTTTTATTATTTATATGTATTTTATTAAATTTATTATTCACACTCCCAACCCTTTCCTACACTTTACGTTCTATGCCTTAAGGTTGCCTGGAAGAGATCGCTATTTTAGAGATAAGGCCGCCTCTTGTACATTTCTTTCTTATCTTGATTCCTTTTCTTGTGTTATATTTTTGGGTGTACAATAAAGAATATATTATTATTATTATTATTAAATTAGTCACTCCTTGGCGTATATCTGTAAACATACGTGGCTCACGCTCTAATTCTAAAGCATATTATTATAATTTAGTATCTACAAATCAATAATTTTATCGATAGATAGCGTTTGCATTTAATATTATAGCAGTAGATAAATTGTGAACACAAAGTATTATGTAACCACTAGTTATTGTAATTTTTATAGACATAAACTTTAGGATGTAAATAGTTCTTTCAATCTTTCAATATCAAATATTAATGGTAGAATTCGCTGACGTGGCTTATCTTTCTTTCGTTCGAACTTACAAGCGTGTGATAATAAACCCGACAGTTGTGAATTCAATTCCCTCTTAGGGAAATGAGCGGCGTTGAGTTCCTACAGTTAACACTCATGCTTGTGTATACTTATAGGTACCTATGTTATAGTTATTTAGTTCATATTTGACAGTCCCATAAGAATAGAAAATACATACTAATTTCTTATGATAATTTCTCTAAGGCACGCAATACAGTAATTGGACATTGGATAAAGGAGTTCACCAGGTTATTTCTTTAACGGCCTTTTATTTCTAACACTTTAGTTTCGTCGTGAATGACCATTTAAGTATATTAAAGGTATACTAATGCAAAGACCGTAATGTGAGTCATTGTATGCTTCCTATTGCAAAGATATATTATATGGCTCCATTTTTTAAGTATAATTAGAATATTATATACGATGGTTCCAGTAATTCTACACTAGAATTATAGAAAATAAAGATGGAGTTTCCACTGACGCTTATAAAAAGTAGAATATTTGATTTTAAATAACGCCAACAAATATAATCAATTAGATCTCGTGTTTAGATATTAAGACAATTTGAAACGCTTAGTTAAGGTCAGATAGACAGATAATCAGGCAATGTCGCAAGCAGTATCTAATTTGATTGTTTCTTTTAAGTGATAAGTGCTATCTTATTTTCTAATTGCGGCGCTCGCGACTCTGTTTGTGTAGAAAAGGACTGTTTTTTTAGTAGTTTTTCTAGTATCCTATATCATATAGTCAAACATCTTAATAAATCCATAAATACTCATTACAAATAAGATGGAAATATTCGTTGTTAGGTATATATAGTTTGGCTACCGTCAAGGATTTATTTTGGTTTTATCAACGTTGGTATAGATTGATTGATTTTTTGCAGTTTTAGAGAGAGAGACTTAAGAGTCAACAGACTCCGTTCTCTGCTTTTTGCTTGAATCCAAGACAATGTCAATTTAGTGAAATTAATGTGATGTAATTTAGTCTTCCTCGGTAAATGAGCTATCCAGCACTAACACACTTTTAGGATTTGAACCAATAGTTCCTGAGATAGGCACGTTTAAGCGAACAAATTCTTTCGAATTTCAATATTGAATGACGACAAACGACTATTTTGCAATTCACGAATAAATAACATGGATTTATAACAAATATTATTATTTTCAAGGATATTATTAGGTCTGTACTTCTCTTCAACTTGAATAATTAAATATTCATCAAAATGAGTTAGGAACGAAAAGGGTCTATATAGAGAATGTGTATGTAGGCATGTAGGTACGTAATCCGTCCTTAAACGTCCATCATTAAAACGAGATCAATATATTATAAGCAGCTCTAACCCTTTATACTAAAAATATATGTAGATATTAATAATTCCTTTTACAATATGATAATACATACCATGTTATATATAGAAACATTCTTACAAAAGCTCTTTTTTAATATTTTAAAAATAGAGGCTGCTTCCTACGCGACGATTATGGATTCTTTTCCCACTCGGACGAAAGACTCGGGGAGCGATGTCTTAGCCTGGAAAGGAGACTGAGCGCAGCGTAGAGTTCTGAACCCTACCATGAAAATCTCGACAATTGGGCAAAAAGAACTAAAGGACGAAAATTAGTTAACAATACGTTTCTCCTGCCTACTTACTACTTTGAAATCTAATGTGAATGTTTTAAACTTATTTATTTTATTAGCAATTTCTGTACTATAATTTTTATAAATTTTCGCTACGCCTAAATAATATAATTATAATGTGGCCAGAGAGCTATTTATTAAATATTTTTAACATTTCAAATTCAATTTTTTTAACAATCTCAGTAAAATTCAAATGAATAAATATTCACAAGAGTCAAATATAGTTATTGTACACTTCATTGAAATATTATTATAATTTCATTAAAGAGAAGACCAGTAACATATTGAATCACTAAATTCTTTCAAAGCTAGCGAATGTTTTAATAAAAACGTTAAAATAAATTTCTGTGCAGTAACTTAATAACCAAGCCTAGATTGCTTAGAAAAAGCTCTTTGAATAGACATCGTATAATGAAACTGCTATCGCGGCATTAGCATACGTTTCAAATTAAAGTGCCCCAACGGCCAGGGGAAGTCGATCCCCCTTATTTACTCCTAACTCCTACTTTCAATGACCAATATAGATTATATTCTAATGTACTAAGGAACCTCGAACACGTTTTATATAAAACGATTTAGATATTTTATACAATTCCTTTGAAGTTGATTTCTGTTGCTGGTCGTTCGAGGGCTCGAAAGACAAATTAGATCCGTTCTAACAGTTTGTGGATATACGAGTATAAACAGAACGGTGAAATGGAGTACGCAAAGTGAGGTATAATTATATCTGTTAATTGATACATTTCCAAATGTTTGAGTTGGAGTATTATTAGATTACCAGTTATTATTATTTAAATATAAGCATAGCTCATCTCGTTAAAAGTCCAGACTAGTCGTGGCGTAGAGGCACAAGCGTGTGACTGTAAACGCGACTGTTTGTGGGTTCGATTCTCACTCGAGGAAATTATTATTTTAATATTTTCATTTCTTTGCTATGGTGCCGAGGCAAAGCGGCGCTGAGTTCCGCCACTCAATACCCATTGACTCCGGAGTTCAGCCAAAAGCGGGGAGCGGAGTGTCTTAATCCTAGGCTCCCTATGCCTACCCTGTTAAATACGGTATACAACGTGAACCTGTTTTTCTTTTATTATAATAAAATAGTTAAAAAAGGTGTCTGTACATTAAATATTTCCATGTAATACTATACTTTGGAGTATACACAGCATTCAACATACTATATCTCAAATACGAACGGAGCGTCTCGACACTAGATTGCCTCTCCCTACTGCATGGTAGGCAAAAAAGATAAAAAAGGCTACACCTATCTTTACCTAAGGATTTATGAGATTTAAATTTATATTTTTTTTTAGTATTTAAATTTGTAACCATTTTACAATCAACAAACATTTTTTTTCTACCATTATGCTGCTGTAGCTATTGAAAAAAAGCTGATCCCAACATCCAAGTCACATTAATCACTAAAAAGTTTCGCCTCGTAAAAGCGTTCCCCTCCAGCGACTGACAATGTCGCAACCAGGTGACGTTACCCAGAGGAGACTGGCTCCTTTCAACATTTTATTTATTACTTTACTAAGGATATTAATCGTATTAGTCTTATAAACTAATAATGTATGGTCCTTTTCTGTTTCACTTCAAAGGTACTTGTAATGTAATTATAGCTTATATAAAATGGACAGGTGGTTTTTTTTTATTTTGACGTGGTTAAGTTAGCTACAGACGGAAGGCCGAAAAAAAACAAAAACTAATTTTAACTTAATTTATTAATTAAAAAGGGTAATTACAATTAAAAGTAGTACAAAAATTATAATTCTTTTAGAAAGTGGGAAGCAGAAGGTCTTAAGAGCAGTGCTCCTGCCTACTCTGTTGAAGCTGAAAAAAAATTATAATATTCGTCCAGAGACAATAATAAAATTCCTAGTATCGTAGGTCAGTTAACACGTGACTATAATCTACCTACGCCCATTGCATGTAAAACAGCTACGCCCACACGAATATATTCTTATATTAGCTTGAATATTTCATTTTTTTTTAAACAAATGCGCCTTTTTAATTGTAATAATAGGTAGCTACATAAGCTGCAAGTGAAGAATGATAATCTGTAATCTGTAAGCAAGGTAGGCAGAGGGAACCTAGTGTTAAGACACTCCGTTCCCCATTAGGGAACATTTTAGCTAAGAGGATACCCCCCATTTTAGAGAACATAGAACATTGAGTGGCGGAACTCAACGCCGTGCTTGTGGGAATAGAACACACAACCGTGTGACCCTGCGCCACGACCGTTTTGTTTTATGTATTTAAAATATTACAGTTTTTCTCTGCTAAGATTCCGCTACTTAACATGCTTTGTCTTGAAAAATTGACAGAACATATATACGCAGTGTTTTAACATACTGTCAACATATTTGAGAATATTTTGAACCTGTATCCCTTTGTAAACACCACTAGATTGATTGTACTCTAATAATGAAATTTGCTCATTGAAATTACAATTTATAATAAGAGAACACGTGTGCCCGGATAATTAATTTTGTAATTAGAGCTTGTCTAAACCGTTTTAGTACAATGGCATTTAATAAAATTGGTATGCGATAGAATATTAATATTTCGAAATTGTAATGAATTGCTGCTTTTACTAATTTTAAATAAATTTATATATAAATCAAATAATGATATAAATCAAATAATTATATATGTCATTATTTAATATTACTAGTTTTCTTAAATTCTAATATTGCTAACTGATACTTAAGCTTTCTTTATTTAGAATTTTCATATGAATATAGTCAATACGTACTATTTTAAATACTAGAGATATCTGTTATTTATATTTTTTTTTCTTTGCAGATCACGAGGAAATGAATATTCGACCGTGGCCATAAAGGTGAAAATCTAATGATGGCAGTGAACAGCCCTAGTGGGTATCCCCCTCTTTCCCCAAAGCCGCTCACTCCTAAAAGTCCTCGACACTTCATTTTTCCGCAAAAAAGCCCTTCTATAACATCCAGCACTTCCTCTTCAGGATATTATACTCCTCAGTCTGGCTGCAGCTATGATAAGCATGGCCCACCTAAGAGTCCGATTGCGCATGGTCACCGGAGTCCAGCAAGTCCAAGGCACTTTCATTTCCCACAAGTTGCCGAATCACCTTCCGAACGAATAAGCCCTTGCAACATTGACCGACCTCATCACGGTCTCCATTACACCACTTCTCTGAAGCACAGTAGACGCGAAAAATCCAGATCACCGAAGCCGCCACCAGTTCACATCCACACCAACCCTGGATACGTTTCTCCTAATAGAACCAGAAAATTATACAGTTCCACTTCCACAGTGAGCTCTCCACGGTTGGTGACGTCTCCCAGCATTATTTCGAGTCATACAGATGATTCCACTGATGCGATGCCCGGCACGCCGTCAGCGGTTGTCAATGACGCTGATGATGAGGCGACGGAAACATCCTCCCGCATTTGCCGGAAATCTACATCAGATTTGACAGATCTCACAGACGATACTCCTCAAACGCGATCAACCAGCATTAGTAGGCCGTGCTCACCGATGAGAAGAGGATCAATGAAGGGAGGTCTTGCATACTTAGCAAGCAGACGAGGGTCGCGCGAGTCGACAGTATCGAATTGTGACTCAGTGGAGGATATTGGACCGCTCAATTTCCAAAACACAATGCGCGGTCGGCAAAGGCGAACCTCTAACTTTTTGGAGCTGCCAGGTGAAATAATATCTTCTTTATAAATATCTATATTGAACTATTTTTTTGCAAAAGTCTAAAACTAAATTTATGACATAGTATTTTAATTATAAAATATCGGGCTATATAAACGGAAGTTTAAATTGGTAAAAAATACACTTGAAGGAATATGTATTATAATAAGATCAATGATTTTCACGCTTTAGTATTATACATTTTACACACCATTATTCACACCGAACTTTCGAATACTTTACAATAGTCCGTGGTCACGGGTGGTTACCCGTCGAAACTTCGGGTTTCCAAAACTGTATAATATTAAATTATACGTGATTAATCCGCTCAAATAGTTTAATTTAAAATATATAACATATTTTGTTTTTTTTTAGTTTATCTAATAGTGGCATATGATTTAATATGAAATTCATAACACAAGTAGCTTAAAAAAAATCTTACAAAGAGTGTATATACAATATATTACACAAAAACCAATAGTTTTCCTACCCGCGGTTGTTAACCCCGAAATATCTATTTCACGTAGAGGTGAACGTCCTTGTTAGTATTATATTACGTATTTTTGTTACTTCTAAGTAAAATAGGTAGAGACGTGGTCGTGTCGCCTTACATTTGCATTTGAGGAAGTGCGTTAGCTCTATCTAGCCTTAGAATCAAATCAAAGGTATATCTATATTTAGCAATATATTTTATTATTTTTTTATCATTCAAATTTGCACACATTTGAATAGACAGTGAGCCTAGTGTCATGACACTCCGACCTAATGTGAAGTGGTGAAAGTCTACCATTTTTTACTATTGCTTAATCTATTTTTAAAAAATAAATAATTATTGTGACGAAGGCAGTCCGACACTGTACTGTAAAAGGTCAATCACATCGCTTTCCATTCATTCTCTAATCGAATCGTATATTTTTTCACATAAAAGTACAAACAATTTTATATAAAAAGTAAGCCTCGGTTTTCTATGAACGTGTTTCAGCAGTAGTACATGTTCATTTAATATTCATATATTCACGAATGTTAATTGCGCTTTTAACAGATTTATCTTTTGTGTATTTTTTTCCGGAAATTTCCGGCTTCCGCCGGGATTTAAAGAGTGTGGCGTTTCACACTGGTTAATTATTCCTTGTCACGATTTCTCTTGTTTTGAAAATATCGTTTTGCAAAGTCGGTTAATTAAGCTATGCAGGTGAACGGAACGTCCGGAGCACATTTTTTCACCGGAGGCAGATTTTTTTAGTGTCATTATAGTATTTATATATTTTAGTAGGTAAGCGTAGAAAAATTTTAACGAAGCGGGACTCGAGCTTGCGTGTTTTATATACCAATATCTAGGAATATAGGAGGGAGGAAATATAAAAGGGGAAATAATTATTTCATTAAATGAAGATATAATTCATATAACCTAAAATTTTCATGACTTTCCTGGGTCACGTTATATTTTCCACCACACAATACTATGAAAGATTTAATAGATTTATCTTTTGTGTGCTTTTATAATTTGTTACCGGGACGTAATGAGCTTTGGTTAATTATTCCCAGTCACGACTTCTCCATTTTAGAAACTAATGCTTTGGTGATAGCTGCAAAGTTCTCTGATTAAGCTATTCTATTAAAATTTCAATACTTCCTACTGCTTTAATATTATAATATGCGATATTAGAATGTTATGCTCCTCTTCCTGGCATTAATCCCGGCTATTACCAAGGTCTGCCTTCCTACTCAACCTACTCCACTTTGCACGATCTTGGTGGTTAGACCATTGGCTCTGATGTCCTGCATCACGACATCCAACCAGCGCTTCCTTGGTCGTCCGGGAGGTCGCGGCCCAGGAACTGGTATAGCAAGGCACCTGCGTCCGACATAGTTCTTAGGCCGGCGCGTAACGTGGCCAAACCATCTCAGGCGACGCTCTTGGAGCTTATCCGCTACGTCACGGACCCCAAGACTACCTCGAATGAATGTGTTGCGTATGCGGTCAGACCGCGTTACGCAGCACATCCACCTCAGCACCTTCATTTCCGTGACGTGAAGCTCCTGAGTGTGCCGAGATAGTGCTGGCCAACATTCGCTGCCGTATAAAACATGAACGATATTAGAATGTTAGATATAACATTCTAATATCGTTCGTTCATTCTGATAGGATGTAATAAAAATTGTAAATTTTGTTTTATTAGTAAACATATTTTCATTTTTCATTTATATCTACATTTTTGTCATATAAATCGCTATTGGACAAAATTCTGGCTTTATCACGCATAGTCTTGATTCACGGTAAATGAACGGTAGATTGACTGGACTCTAGGTTCTCTCTATCTATCGAGCTATATGCGGGGTAACGGCTGAAGCCGAATGCAAAAGACGAAAAATAAATAATCAGCTTAGTGCAAAATGTATTGAATATAGTTTTAAAAGCGATCCAATAGGAAAGACAAATGAAATACAAAGTGATCTCGTTAGTCAACAATAAGTACAAGTAGTAATATTCGTATAATTTATAAAAAGATATAATTACATCAAAATTAGACGTAGCTAGATAATAGCGTATGGATTAGTGGTGAGAATATGGATAGTTAACATTAAGCACGGATTCAAATCTCGCAACGTCTACATGTTCATACGTTTTCTAACAAAAGTATTTTCATTTCTTTAGTGTGAAATAACACTCTGAACATCTTAGAAAACATATACTTACGGATAATTGAAATAAAATCAACTGTAAAAAGAACTTTTCCTTATACAAGTAATCTTATTTTATTCCATATAGTATATTATCAATAAGTACGGCAGTAAATGCGTTCAGCCACACGAGAATGGATGCGGTATTTTATGGCTTCCGAGCGGACTGAATCAGGTCATCCCATTGAGTTGAATACTCCAACTACCCCGGTAATGTATACTAGCGTTTTATCTGACTTTGTTTTGTTATATTTATAAAATGTTTACGTGAAACAATATAGATAATTTATTTCAATATATAAAAACATGTCAATTGGATACTTTAATTTATAAATATTAAAATAGGTTGCGACTGACATATCATTAATTTTTATTAGCTACTTATAGCAGATTTAAGTATTCTATAATTACAATTATAAAATTGAGGTGAAAGAAATTACAATTTTGCGTGTACAGTTTCGCGTGGAAAGGGACTGACTGTAGGCTCGATAGTTGTAGACTCTTTCCCCTGGCAGTTTCCTTGTCCAGAACACAGACGGTAAATAAAGAAAGGAGTGTCTTAAAACTAAATACTTAATGCCTGCCGGATTCGGAAAAATATGAAGCTAAAATTAAATACACCTATATTAAATCGTTTTAAAGGTCTATAATTCTATTTTTTAAAAGAGCTCTATAAAATCACATTATTGTTATAAGGTGTTGCTAAGTCTTGTTCTACAAACTTACAGAGTAATAAAAGATATCTTCAATCTAGTTGTTTACGGCCTTTGAGCGCCAGTTGCACAGCGAAGTTTATAAATAAAGACAGAAAACAAAATAACTTTACCAGGAAAGCTCTAGTACCGTTGTGGCGCAATTGTTATGAGCGCGACTGAAAGTCATGAGTTCCAATCCTACTTAAGAAATATATATCTATACTAATATAATAAAGTGGAAGAGTTTGTTAGTTTGTTTGAACGCTAAAATCTCTGGATCTACTGGTCCGATTTACATTGTTTTTGTTTTTGTTTTGTATAAAAGCTGCATTCTTCAGAAGTGCTATAGGCTATATAACATTACATTACACATATATACTAATATATTAAATCTTCTAATTCTATCTACTATCTAATTTGACATGCAATTTATTCTGCCATGTTAACAACAACCGTCGTCGCTACGCGTCTACTGTCGCGACATTTCGATATTCATCCTTATGAAAAAAAAATAGTCACTTTTAGCAGTTTATCTAGATTGAAATTATAGCTTACTGTATAAAAGTCTAAAAAATATCGAAAATCGAAATGACCTAGCCTTCGGGCGGCATAGTATGAGTATGACAGACGCGAACGGGCAGATGACGTTGACGGTTTTATAAATTTTCATACATTTTCGAACTTTATTTGCTATTTATAATTAATTTAAAATACACTTTGGTTCTCTTCTTATTTTATTTGATATTGCTGGCAAAACAATCCTTTTAGGTAGTTTTTAGTTACTTTTTCTAATATTAAGAATATCCTTTAGTTACTTTTACTTCTTATGTTAGTTCATTTCAATTTCTCAGATATTTTTTCTAATACTATGTCTCTACTCTTCTTAATATGTCTCTACTCTTAATCTTTTTAATTATTTAAGCTTATATTTTCTTACTAACTCTATTGAAAACTGAAAATAATAAATTTAATAAATATTCTTATAACTTAAGCAGGCGTAGCCGCGTCCGGGTCCACTAGTTATGTATATATTTATAACTAGTGTACGCTATTTCTTCAGTAAGGGAGGCACCGTGAGTTCTGTCTCTTAACATGCAGTATTTCAATTTTTGGTGATAACTGAAGAACTGAGTGTCTTGGCTCTAGGTTATCTCTGCATCACTCTATATACAAGAAAAAAAATACTTACTATAATTGTAAATATATGAATTAAGCTGTGAAACACTGGGAAACTAAAATTATATAGAAGCCTGTTGAAATTATTTCACCTCCTAAAAGTTTTCAACCGTTCGCAGTTGTCATACAGTTGTTCGAGTTTCATAAGGTTTAAATTGTTACAAATTTATGACAATCGTGCATTGGAAGCTATGAAATGCAATTTTTCTTAAATTATACCTATTATTGAACTATTTGCAATGCTTCACGTTGTATCTCACACAGCATTTCCCCGTTCGTCATTTCCAATTCTTCAAATTCGTCGAATTCTTTAAAGACATTGCCCGTTGTGTGGCAGAGCTAAACGCCGCGCTTTGCCTCGTTGAAAAATTTAATTGTAGAAATCAAACCTGCTATCTTTGAGTGACTAGGAAATATTAGTTTATTTATGATTGTGGTGGACAATATAGCGTTATATTTCAATGACTGTAGCAGTCTTATAGAGACGAGAGAGGCTTAAAGCTTCTGCCTATTAACTTTATAGTACCTCTCCATGTTCACAAAACCCTACAAGTATTTTCCTGTTAGTATTTATATTGTCGTTTACAACTTTACAGGTTAATACAATATTTTTTATTTTTTATCCCTATTTGTAAAGTAATTCTTTCTTATAGTATTAGCTCTAGGGATACAGCGTGAAGCTAAGTTAAGTTAAATTTTAAGTCTTCAGCTTTATAATAATAGTTAAGATGTATAGACGAGTCTTAAAATTTTCACACAAAGTATTTTTACAGTGGTCGAACACTCCAGGCCGAGAGTCTGCTCTCTACCAGAGAAGCCCTACAACCCGCGCCTGTCCGACGACCTGTACAGATTGAGAACGTTCTCGATCACCACCAAGGGCGGCGTCGTGAACTGCGGTGACTCCATTTGCAATAGACGCAGTCGTTCTAATACATCTGTTAATTCTACGAATAGCAGGTAATTAATTTTTTATAAAGCAACTTTGTGGTTCCGTATACAGGTAGGCAAGGGGCCCTAGTGTTAAGACACTGCGTTCCCCATTTTCCGCCGATTCTTTCGAGGCAGAACTTAACGCCCTTGGTACCAGAGAAATGAAAATATTAATTTCCTTCGAAGCGAGGCTTCAGTTATTTTTTATTATTATAAGATTTATTCGCCCATCTTTGAGCGTCTGATAGTAAGTGGTGGTGCTGCTTTCTCGTTTTCACAAGGACGTTATAGATAGGCGGGAGGGAGATCTTGTCACTTTCCTCAATCCAGTAAGATAAACTGCACCTTAAATGCTTTAACACGCAGTGTTTCAAATTCGGGTGGAAGTGAAGCTCTGAATGCCTTTATACTAGGTTTTACAAGTAAAATGTTTATATACTTTTTCATGCATAAGAATTAATTATCAGTTGAGCAAATTTTTGTGATACATTTTTCCGTTCTTTATTTCCTGAAAGTCTCTCTCCTCTCACTGCTCCGCTTTTAAGTTATATTTCCAAAATTATTAATTTTACCAGTCATTATTCATAATGCCCTAGCATGATTACTAACGTCGTCATTAATCATTTGGTCCATAACGTACATATAGCTTGTAATAGATATAGAAATAAAAATATATTCGAACGGACCAAGGACTTACAAACTTGTTATCTGATGTCTGGTTAACTGATTACAAAATAGCGTGACGAGTCCCCTAGGAGGGTTCTGTTTAAAAAAGTGCTTCAGTATTATATTGTATAGTACTATATTTATTTTATTTATTTTTTATTCAGTACATTTTTTTTTCAGTTACTGTATCACGCATGTAACAGGGTAGACAGAGGCCGTGTAGTGTTAAGACTCTTCGCTTCTCACTTTCCGCCGAATTCTGGAGCCATTGCATGTTGAGTGGCGAGACTGACAACTCAAAACCAGAGCGAAGATTTTAAAATATATATTTAAATAAATATTTTAATTTCCTCGAGTGAGGATCGGACCTAAAACTGTCACGTTTACAGCCACACTTGGTTCCCCTGCGACTTTGCTAGAGTTATAGCAGAAAATGTATTTTTATATAAGCTAGCACATTGCTAGTTTAAACGGTTGTATACTGGTATATGGACCTCATTCGTTGCATCGTTAGGTTGCGATGCTAAACACTGTTTTATTGAAAATCCCAGGATTTTTTTAAAGATTTTAAATTAGCCGTTTACAATGCCTTTTTAAATCTATAAGAAATGAAAAAATTATATTAGGTTTGCTCTACCTACTCAGCTACATTTGGAATATATTGAAACTAAGAATATATATTTATAATATACTATTATATAAAAATAGCACTCCTATGCCTAAATTGTCCACAGGGCGTCCGATAGATCTCCATTTGACGGCTCATGCTGCTCCGGCTACCGGCCAGTCGATTCCGCCAGCCTTGACACACCGGATGAAGATGAATTAGACCCTGTAAGCTATTTTTTTTATATATTTTTTTTCGTACAAAAGAAAGGAAACGTTTTTACCGTAAATAAATAGAGTTTAAGAAGAATTTATTATTTAAATTTGTTATTATTCTAGTGGCTTACAATAATAGATATATAGAAGCTTTATTTTTAATTTCTATTTATCATTCTGAGTTATTGACTTAATTTTAAAAACGAATGAAGCAGGAATAGTAATAATAATTAATAAAAAGTAAGAAAAAAATGATTACTTTTATCATACCTCATTATATAATATGAAAACGAGGAATAATTAAACACAAAAAGTAACGTTATAAAATATGTATATTTATAACGAACTTAATTATGAAATGTACTTTCTAGACAATGAAGTATTCATATTTTTCAACTAAAACTTCAAAGTTAGTTGTCGTAGCGTATATTGTTATTGGAACAAAAAGTCCTTTAAAAAGTTCCAAGTTCTAAACGTAAAGTGAACTTTGCTCATAATACTATATGAAACTTCTAACGAATCTCGACAATCATACACCGTTTCTTTTTATTGTCATGAAGTTGTATAATACTTTTTTTTCTAACAACATTCGCTCGGAGCAAATAAAGAAATAAATGTATCTTTATGAAAATAATGATTTGAGTTCTTTTAAGTTGTGAAACGGATATTTTTTATGTTTATGTTCATATAAGGGATATAGTGGAACTCCCTAACCGTCCCTAATCTGTCGAATATCTGAAATAAGATTATCCCTATCCGAATGGAAATTATTAAAGATTTTTTAATATAATATGCAATCTGTCAATTGGAAAATAAAATGACAAATGTAATTGATAGAAAATAGAGACGGGAACGTATAAGACATTTCTTTATTTATGAACAACTAAAAAATGTCACTTTTTATTAGTTTACAGGAAAATAATATGTATGTTAATTTGAAAGATAATTAAATTATTTTACTTTTAAGTGTAATTTAATCCTAACTGTTTCATGAGCTAGATACATTTTTATTTTGCTATAATAGTAATAGAAGAGGAAAATTTTAAAAAATAATAATCTATATATATATATATATATATATATATATAAAAGGACTTTACCTCACTGACTGAGGTAAGACGCACGCACAGCCGTAACCGCTGATGGTAGAAACGTGAAACTTGGGCAGATGTTTAAACATCATACAAAAAAAATCTTGGAATGGCCACTGATTTTGATAACATTTGAAACTTGAACTCTTAAAAGTATTTAATTGAACACATGTTTCATAGTTTTCTAGAACTCTCCCCCTAAGGGTGCAAATAAGGGGTTGAAAGTTTGTATGGAAAAATCTTTAAATCGCCACCGATTTTGTATAAAATTTGATATTGAGACTGTTAAATATATATCATTAACCATGTGTTTTGTGGTTTATTAGAATTCACCTCTAAGGGTCCAAATAAGCAGGCGAAGCTGCGCCAGCCCACTAGTATTAGATAAAATAACGTATATATTAATGTTAAGAAATCACAGAATAAGTTATACGAAGCAATGTTATGAAAAACATTTTATTAGTTGCGGGCTGACATGAGGCTTACCAAAAGGAGAATCTCATCTCAAATCTCTTTGTCTCTTAATTAATCAAAACATATTGGGAATATTTATATTATACTAATATTCTGTGAAAAAATAATTATAAAATTTTTTGTTTCCTATAATATTTAAAAAAATATATTTTTTACTAAAATATGTAAGTGCTTTGTGCAAGTGCGTGAATTTATATGTTATTTAAGAATTAATAATTAAATATTTTTGCTAAACTCTGAAGTAATGTATTTTTTTCTATAGATACCAAAATATCGAGTAGTACTGCTCGGTGATGCGGGCGTTGGAAAGACAGCACTAGTATCTCAGTTCATGACGTCAGAGTATATGAACACGTACGACGCGAGTCTCGGTAAGTTATATTAATTAAAATTGATAAAAAATATATTGTAAGAAATCTGATTTTTTAGAATAAAATTAACACTTAACGCTCTTTGTGTTTTAAAACAGCAAAATCGTTGCAAAAACCGCAAAATATACTGCTATATTTTTGATATTCAAATTATGAATTATTTTATTTTTTATATTTATTCTAAAATATCATTAAAAGTATTTTACAATTGACGGGTAGTATACACACTGGAAATAATTAAAAAGAACACTTATTGTGAGCACAGCACTATTAAAATTCATGAGCTTACTAAAACAGTGTATTAATTAAAATTAGCTTGTAAAATTAATTTAAAAATACACTTTTAGTCATTATTGTTTATTGGCAGTATAAATAAATTGTAAGCATGTCGCACGTTTCAATTTACGCTACGCTTTAAGTGTTTACTTCGTGGTTATTTTTTATCTGTGCTAGAATATAGGTATGTTATATTATATATTAATAATAATAATATTTACTCCATTTTTGTTGTTGAAATCTGGATCTACTATTAATTAGGTTTAATAGGTATTAAATAATATCCTCGAGTTTCCGAAATCTCTTCCGGTTTTCGTTTCGCATTTCCATATCCGAATCATGTAAACAGGTAATTGGATTTGCTAAAATATTATTTATAATAAATATTTTGACAGTTTCTTTTTGGTAAAATAATATTGGTAACCACAACAAGCAGCTTTATTCAATTTTGTTGGTCGATAAATTATTTTGAAGCTTACCAGATTCACTTCATTTATTTTTCTATATAAATAATTGTTATTATATTCATTTTCAAATTAAGAATAATATAAACATATATAAAAAACATGTCTTATGAAAAACTGTGAATATATTATTAAATAGCTCAGTTTTTCAATTTTCATTTTATTAGATTCGTTACACGTGTTGGGTCACTGAAGTTACCTGAGGAGGAAAATCGTTTATACATAAATCTACTTTTAGTAGAATAATATTTTAATTAAAGTGAGTACGACTAGAAAAGTAAAGAATTTATATTAATTGTGAATATTAAATATTTTCTTATAAATTGTTTCTCGGCCTTTATACGACGTTTCCATAGCAAATAAACATACCAGCCTCTTCAAAAATATGCCATTACGCAGATTAGATTATATTTTCATATTACAATTCTTTGCAATAAAAATATATTATGTTTTATGTGAATAATTTATTTTATCGTTTATCTTTACCATAATATTATTGAAGCCTGGGAACTTAGTGTTAAGACACTCCGTTCTTATTATATATATATATATATATATATATATATATATATATATATATATATATATATATATAAGATAATATATCCTTATAGATAATCTAATCCTAGAAGCATTGCGTATTGAGAGGCAAATGTCTAAAGATACAAACTTATAAAAATAAAATTGAAGGGGTAATAGAAAAAAAGTTCAAGAGGGCGAAGCCGCAGACTGGCGTCTAGTTTTAATACAACGTGTTTCTGATTACTGTAATGAAATGAAAATGTTGATTTACTGTTTGATAAAGCCGTTTCTTATAAGTAGGCTGTTAAAGCATCACTTACGTAATATCCAGGAGCTGTTAGAGCAAATTTCAGGATAAGTCCCTGTTAGGCGACGTGAACTCTCTATTAATAGCACGCCTACAGGGAATTTGTAGAGGACTTTCATCATTATATTATTCTTCAATATTTTCTGAGAAAATGTATGGAAAATATTTGGGTAACATAATTTTATATTACAGTAAAAGGCATGAGCTACTATTGTCTACGATGTTGTCCACTTTTATTTTTCGCTATAAAGTATATATTTTTGTCCATTTTTAAAGTACATGTTTAAAGTAAGTGTCCTACAGTATTCTACATTAAGTATAGCAAAATATTTCTACAAAACCTATTAATATTTAAACACAGCGGAAGCTCGTACCTACGCCTCGGAAGTAATATATTTATATAATATATTTTCTGGATCATGGCTAAGAATACTCTCGATTAACACCTTTCAAATATAAAAAAAAAGCTAAATCAAAATCTTTTCTCTCATTACATTAATTGCAAATAACTGCATCACAATTAACATGGTCGACACGACCCGAAAACCCCAACAACCCAAGACAGAAGGAGCGCAGAAAATTCAAAATATAAATGTATTTTTTTAATGAATTCTTTACATTTTAAATAGAAACCAAAACTTTACAGCCCATCAAGGACAAACAAGCCACGGACGACAAAAGTCTGTGGCGCCTAACAACGCAACAATACGAAAAAAAAACAAAATCAGTTCATAGACAACAGACATACAAATACACACATACACACAGTTACGTCAAAATTACATACAGATAAATAAACACAACAGGAGCTAACATTTTTATTAATACAGTATCAAAATATATAAGGATACAGTTATCAAAATTGATTGCAAATTAAATAAAGAGCAGAATTCACTTTTAAAATATAATGTGTACTTTATATTTGATTCAATTATAGAGCTCATGCCGCGAAAATTTCTCGTCACTCGTATATTAAATTTAAATGACTTTTCGGGTATTCCAGAAAATGTGTTTTCGCTAGAAATATAAAAATAATTTGATATTGCGAATTTGATCAACGGAAAAATAGATTTTTTTAATAAATATAGTAGAGACATTCTCCTTTTTATTTTCATTTTTTCCATGCCAAAGCTAGTATATATTTTTTTATTTAAATAAAAAAATATATACTAAACATACTAAATTTAAATTAAATTATATTTTTTAAATAAAGCTATTTTATTAGATTAATCACGTATATTTTGGTATTTAATAACACTCGTACACTTAAGAAAATCTTACATGACGTTTTAAATACTTTACAGTAGGCCGTCGTCACTTTTCAGCTTCAAGCTATACAACTATACGCATATAATAAGGCAGGCAGAGGGAACCTTAACACTAGGTTCCTTTTATCTACTCGATTATATGCAGGATACAGCGAAAAATAAGCACATGTTCACATGAAATTAAGGTTGCTGGGGAATATAATATAGGCGTGTTCTTAACTTGTTTGTATAGGCTCAAATGACACTTCTTATCCATATCCTAATAGCCGTCATCCATAATACAAGGCACAACTATTTTATACGAAGTTATTTATTATCAAAAACTATGACTTATTTTATTAAAGGCGCCAAGCCTTGAGTTTCACATTTATTTATATACTAGCGATCCGCTCTCGGCCTCGCCCGCTACAACCGCAAAATTATTTATTTACTTATGAATTACTGACGTATTCTGATATCATTATCGTTTATCTAATATCGATAATATGAAAACTAAAGTTTCACGCTAAGCCAATTCAATAAAAAAATGTCATTTCTTTAATTTTCGATTCCGTCTTGAAAATTGGGCGGCAAGTAGAAAATAGAGTGTCTTAACACTGGGTTCTTTCAGCCTACACAGCTATATGCAGGTGGATAAAACAAAAGCAAATACAATTCACATTTAAAATATTGTACATTTAACAGAAGTATTTAACGTTCGCACCATTATTCCCGTTTTCGCCTATAAAATACAATTTCAATTCTGGGCCGATTATCGTCCAGTTCTGTCATCTGAGATTCAAAAGAATGGTATCGATCGGAGATTTGCCAAGCGAAAAGCGATTTTAAGAGCGAATATTAAAGTTGATTTTCTAATGGTTTAAACATACATAAATTCAAAGCTGAGGATAAAATGTATATCATTTTAAAGTAAGCTTCTATTTAAAATATAAAAATATTACAGAAATATATTTTAGCTTCACACTGTATCCCGCACACAGCAGGGTAGGTAGAGGGAACCTAGTGTTAAGACACTCGGTACCACTTTCCGCCGAATTCTGGAGACATTGCGTGTTGAGTGGCTGAACTCAACGCTGCGCGTTGCCGCAACACCAGACTTGCCATTGTAGCATTGCATCTCTACGCAATATTTTAATAAATTTGGAGGAATAAATTAATTTTTAGCAAAAAGAAAAACCGACTTCTAACAACGAACTAAAAAGTTAAAAATAATTTTACAAAGATTTAATAATTTTGAAGTCGGTGACAAGTAAAACAAACAGGCTTAGTAATTAGATATTGTAGTAAGGTTGTTGTAGCATTAGCTTGTCACCGACTTCAAAATTATAAAATCTTTGTAAAACTATTTTTCACTTTTTAGTTCGTTGTTAGAAGTCGGTTTTTATTTTTGTTAAAAATTAATTTATTTTACGATTTTAAGTGATGGGTAGATCTTAAAATGATACTTCTTAAACGAGTGGTGATGGTGGTGGTAGTGGTTGTCAACGAGTGGCTGTGGTTGTCCTATGTAAAACTTCACTTAATTAGGTATTATTTTTGTGCAAGCTAACATTTTGGTATATTGACAAGAGCATACATAAAAAATATTCGGGTGAATTGGGAATCTCCTTTTTTGAAGTTGGTTGAAAATGAGAACATCCTCTTTTTTGAGGTTGGTTGAAAAGAAATGCCACGATCAGGAATCTCATCATCAATCAATCATTTACCAAAAAAAAAAACAACTTTCTCAATTTTGACCGGACCCCATAATCGGAACCTAACCAAACTTTCACCAAATTATCCTTAAAGTGTATTCTTTCAAATCATCATCATTATCAATCATCAAAATCGGTTAGAGCGACATTGCGTTATTCGTCTATTTGTCGCGCACATACCTAATGCAAATTTAAGACTTATGTGATTTTCTCATAGATACCATTGTCAGACATGGACCAAAAAAATGGGACTATTCGGGAAGCTACACCTTTCAAATAAAAAAAATTATCAAAATCGGTTCACCCAGTCAAAAGTAATGAGATAACAAACATAAAAAAAAGACATACAGTTGAATTGATAACCTCCTTTTCTTACAGAAGTCGATTAAAAAGTCATAATACTAATAATCCATTGTTCATATCAACAAAAGCTTGTACAAATCTCTCTATAATTGAAGCTTAGTAGAAGTTCAAACCTTTAGAGATTTTTTTTTGCAAAAAAACTTTCTATTCCCATATGGAAGTCCGATCGAGTGCGGTATCTGGTGGAGCTTTCCCAGTATATAGGTATTTATTTGTTGAACGTTGGTCTACAAACTTCTTTTGTCTGGGTTTGCAGTTGCCTAGTTTCATTTTTCTGAATTATGTAACAAGTTACAAATGACAAGTTACAAATGGTTTAAACTTAAGATGTCAAGAATATTGTATATCTTTTAATTAAAAAGTGTGTGTCTATAAACGCGACTGATTGTGGGTTCCATTTCCACTCGAGGAAATGAAATATTTATAAAAAATTATATTTTTATTTTCATTCTTCGCTCTAGTGTAAGGGCGGCGTTGCACTCAACACGCGATGCCTACAAATTCGGCAAAACTGGGTAACGGAGAGTCTTAACACTAGGTTCCCTCTGCCTACTCTGTTGTGTGCGGGATACAGCGTGAAGCTGAACAAAAAATGAATAGTAAATTCAATTTCCTATAATTTGGAAATATCAAATAACTTAAGTCCAGTAACGATTGTTACTTCAAAGGACACTAACGAAATATATTAGGATAAAAGGTCTATCTTATTAGAGCTTGTTTCAGTTCTTCGGAAATAAGTGGATGCTGTGCTCGGTCATGTTCGTTCATTATTTCTCGTGACTAAGAAAATACTCTTTACTTTTATTTCTTATTTTATGCATATATACAATAAAAAATTATACATTTTCAAAGTTGCTTGTGAAAGTGTAAACATTTTATTAAAAATATTAAGAGATTAAGCAAATTATTTTTCATTATCTTCTACTTAACTTTATTCTTTCTTTTACTGCCTCGATACCGGAATATTGAAATGAAAACATTAAATATTTTCTTTCCTCAAGTAGAACCGAGCCCACAACCTGTCACGATTACAGTCCCGCGCTTGTGCACATCCACCACGACTGACCAATTATATTCTTCAATGGATAGCGTGAAGAGGAATAATTACCCCGAAATTGTTTCTTTTCAGCAGGACACACTTAACCTAGTTGAGTGAATTTACTTAACGCGCTTGCGTTTACAGTTAAATTCTCTCTAGCAGTGCCACAGCGGACGTTAATGAATCTATCAAACAAGCCGTAAACCTAGCTCAAAAACTTATATTAATTTTAAATAGCAATAATAAATGTATCGCATTTTGGAAATAAATACACAAATGTCTAATTGCTTCAACTATAACTGAAGTGTCCAAGAAAACAATTTCCTTATCCGCCCAATATCAATAAGTTCTAGCTCTTCGATCTATTTTCGAGTAACGGCGTTGAGGTACGGATTGCGAGTCATGGTCATGGAAAAAATATATTGGTTTGTGAAATGGATGAAAGGGTAGAAGGGTAGTCTTACAGTAAATTTGATGTCACGTTCCAGTTCCATATAAATTTAGTTTCGATGGTTAAAGCAGTATTGAATAAATAATATTTTAGGCTCGGGTTGTTTAGGTTTTCTTTGCCTTAGTTTGGTTAGAGTTTATATTTGTAATAGTAAGTTTTTTTTATGGAGTTATTTGATCAGTACTTATAGATTTAGTTACTTAATTCTTATCTTTTAAATCATTTTTAGTCGTATAGTCAGTCTTATATGAGATGTTGTAGGAAACAGACCTGTAAAATTTCAAATGGTAACGCCGTACTTTTATTTTGAGCTGTTTTAATTTTTATCATTAATTGTTATACTTTAAGATAAAGTTATTATAATATATTATATACAGGTAAACATGAGTTACAATTAATTTATGTTACCGTCTATAATTTTCCATGAGCAGGAAGGCAGAGAAGTTTATACTGTCGATATATTTCTTCTTCGCTTCCTCCATATTTATCAACCACTTCATACATGCTCCTGGGAGGTCCTACAACATTATTATATCTACATGTACACATATATAAAAAACTCTTCCGTTACGTGACTGACGTGCCTTATTACTGAGTAACAAATTTCTCGACTGGGAATTGAACCAATAGCAATTAAAATTGCACGCACACGTCGTTACTATCTCTCATGTCCTCACACGAGTCCACCGAGCGGACCTGAACTTGGTTAAAAAATATTAAAAGATATAATTCACTACAATACTGTACACCAATATTATCAAAATATAAAACACAAAAAAAAAACATCTAAGCTAAAAAACTATATTTTCGCTATTTTATCCCTCATTCTGATAATAAATGAACTGAAAATTCCAATAACGGTAATGGATTGTGAAGTCAGCGGTAGAGGTTAAAAGTGCCATTGGCGAGGAAAATGTGCTCACCAGAATGCTACGGAAAGTAAGTTAATTAGCGATGACACCTGAAGGCTGTTTTTTTATGTTTACGAAGCATTAAAAGTTATTTAAAAAAGATAAAAGTTATTTTAGAACCTTTTAGCTTTTTAGGCCAGTCGTGGCAGTGGCTCAGCGTGTGACTATGAGCGCGATGGTTGAGGTCTCGTTTCCATTTCCGGGGAATGATTATATTTAATATATTTTCATTTTCATGCTCTACTAGTCGAGTAAGCACAGTGTTGAGTTTCACCGCATAATACCAGTGGCGTAGCTAGGGGGGAGGCGGGGTGGGGGTTGAGCTGTGCGGCCGCTCTGGGCATCAAAAGGAAAAGGGCATCAAAGTTGACAATTATTTTTTTTAAATGTCACATTGTAGTGTCTGACGCTTGATCTACGTGAGAGTAGAAGACACTTTGAATCTCCTTTTTTTTTTAGAGGTCATCAAGTCCCAAGTCGCACCAGGCAGCAAATACCCCAGCTACGCCACTGCTTAATATGCAATATTAAACGGAAAGTGGAGAACGGAATCTCTTCACACCTACTGTGCGGAAAGAAATGTTTTGCAAAAACAATATGTTTTTTTAATGTTTTTTTGCATAAAAAAGAAACACTAATAGTGTATTGATGGAAACTAGTGCAGACAGGCATAAAGTACTCTTGGCAGAAGTTGCGAGCCACTTAGCTTTGTATGTCAATGTGCTTAATCACGACTGGCTCGGATACAGAACTGCCAAGTCACGGACAAGTGCTGTCTCATCACCGCCAATCGTTTTCTATAGAGCTTTCACAATGTGAAATATGTGGGGTTATGAGATATATAAAGTAGTTTTTTATTCGGGAAACGGAGTTCATTATTAGTAGTCGCGCACTTCTTGACTCGACTGGCTGTGGGTTCGATTCCCACTCGAGGATATGCAATATTTAACATTTTCACTTTCTCGCTCTGGTAACGAGGCAATACGTAGCGTTGAGTTCCGCCAGTCAGCGCGCAATGACTCCAGAATTTGGCGGACAGTGGGTAACGGAAAAATCTTAATAGGAACGGAGTATTAATTTGAGACAATTGCAAAATTTCAGAAAACTATTCTGAAAAAGAATGATTACTTACCGAAACTTAAAATAATTATCCCTTTACGGATTTCAACTTGCTACAACCATCAGTCTTATATAATAAATATATATAGTTAACTGTTTGTTATTCTACTGAGATCATTCACTATAGTTATTTATATATGAAACTATAGTAAGCGACTTTCCCCCTAGCTGTGTGTAATTAAATCTAGTTCCAACATACATCATGCTTTATGCAAATCCACTCGACTGATTGAGCTGAAACTTCGTGCAAAGCAAATTAAACAATATAATGATAACGCAACAGGTGTTTATAAAAAAAATATTAAAATAGTTTATTGAGAGAATGCATAAATAAAGAGATTAAGAACGCAAATTTCTTATTTTATACATTACTAGCAGCCTGCTCAAGGCTTCGCCCGCTTAAGTTTATTGTAATATTATAGAAAATCTTTACAAGCTGTCTAGTAAGCCAATATATGATATCATACACTTATATATTTTTTGGGGCCAGTCCTGGCGCAGTGGCATGGCGTCAGACTGTAAACATGGGCAGCTGAAAATTGGGCAGTACATGGGGAACGCAGTGTCTTACCACTAGGTTCACTCTGCTTACTTTGCTATCTATAGGATGCAGTGTAAAATTCTAAAAAATTTAATATTCAATAAAATGCTATAAAATTAAGTTTTTGAATGTAAACTTTGCTATGCTTTAAGAAAATACGTAAATGACGTTCCTGTATAATTTCACTGACATTGTGAATAAAATACCAAATAAAGCAAGCCCCTTTAAATATTTCATTAACCGCACTCAGCTTACAAAAACCATTGTTGGTTCCAACTTTTAAACAAGTTTATTGTACTGAAAAGCACATATTGTTCAAACAATTTGAATTATTGTTTTAGCAATTAACTTTGTATTTTTAATATTACGATTGTTTACCGTTTCACTTAAGATCATAATGTTATTTTTAATGTTCATAATAATAATAATAACATGAAGTTCTTTTTTAGCCACGCGCTGTATCCCATATGTAAGAAGGTAGGCAGAGGGAACTTAGTGTTAAAACACTCCGTTCCCGATTTTTCCGCCGAATTCTGGAGACATTGCGTGTTGAGTGGCGGAAATCAACACCGCTATTTAATGTGGTTTAATCAACAACTACAACAAATCAACATATAAATATTATACAAAATTTTATATAATTTGTAATATTTTGTACAGATCGCTGGCAATATAAATTACCTTGCAATCTTCAAAGAGAAGAAAGCTCAAAATAATCATTTAAATAACAAAAAATAAAAAAGCTATTAGCTTACTTATTTTAAAACCCATAAAAATACGATACAACATTAAATACTGTTATTAAAGTTAACTTTGTTGGAAATATAACTAAAAATCAATTTAAATACGCCATCTAAATACCGAGTTACATATATATAGTAATTATATTACTCAACTTATTGCCAAGAAGACGGGAGAGCGGTAAGTGAATTATTTGTGATACTGGTAGCAGACCCCGCACTTATGGGTTTAAAATTAAACACCAAATATTTTAACTTTACTAGAGTTCTAAAAAAATAAGTACACGTTCTAAAATAAGTAAATTAGTTAATATTTCGATTGTATTTTTGTAAGCTCGATCTAAATAGGGTAGGCAGCCCCAGTGTCAAGACACTCCGTTCTCATAAGGACACTTACATTATTATTATTTTATTTATATTAAAATTAAAAATGTTGCTATATTAAATAATGACAATGCCTACATAATATCAGGCAAGCATAATTTGAAGCCACGAACAGGACTTTGTAAATAGAAACTTGTTCAAAGCTCCTTTCCTTCTCCTCAACAGTCAACGCTTACTCAACTAAACAAATTTGTTCTACTTTGAAAGGATTATGAGATAAAACTGGTTAATTTTCTCGTATTTAACTAGGAATTGTTCAACTACTATTATAATATTAAAAAAACAACTTCTCACTTTTTCTTGCGTAGCAGAGTAGGCAAATGAAACTTGCAGGTCCGTTTTTATGAATTGCTTTAAAGTCTTCGATCTTGAACGACTCTCGGTTCGTTCGTTCATTTCTTCGTTCGTTCTCGCAAAAGACACAACGCGGCGTTGAGCTCCGCAAATCAGGCGGAACGTGGGATATGATCGGTGTTAACAGATCTACTAAGGTGAACTGAATCGCAAAACTTTAATTCATTTGGTAATATTTTGTATAATTATGGAACACTCAAAACAACAATTTATTGTTTTGAGCTAGTTATAGTAATTAAATGCTCTAAGCGAAGTTTCAAGAAACTTACAAAGGTCATTCTGCCATTGAACTCTAATTGTGAATTAGACTGACTAACTTATTCTTAGATATAATATAACTAGTGCTTAGCTCACGGCTTCGCCCGTGTGTAAGCCGCTTTAAAATACTTAGTTTCTAAGATTGAAGCGTACAATTGTGAGGAATGACTTTGTCTTGTACTACACGGACGTAGAAAGGAGACGAGTAGAACATGTTCACCCCAGAATAGTCTGGTGCTCACCCTAAAATTTTTAAGTAAAAAAAATTAAGCATGTAAACTTAAAAAAAGACTTTAAGCTTGTATTGTAGTGTTAGTACTCAGTTTTCTATGGACGGAAATGGAAATCGAAGAAATAATTTATATAGACACCACCATAGACGAGAAAATTAGTAAATAAAAAGAAAAAGTTGCTTAGACATAAGTAATATATGTTACATTAATTAGTAGTAGATCGAGATCAATAAATTAAAAAATTAAAAAATATATAATGACCCTACATTTATGTATATTTTTTCATAAATGTACATGTACATATCTATTTAATAAGTAAACGGGAACTTATCAGTGAAAATTAGGTAAAAATTAGGAAAATTTTGCCTAATTTAGGTAACATTTTCTTAATTTTTCCCCACTTATCTGCCTGTATTGGTACTACTTATAATTATTAATTATAGACAATAACCATTTTAGATTTAATGGATTAAGAAATATCATTTAATCCACTGGGTCTAGAAACTAGGGCAGAAAAGCTAATTCAGACTGTAATACGCCTTCTAGCTACGACTAGCTTATAAGATAAAAACACTTAAGAGAATTTGTTCTGTTAGAAAGCACTATTTGGATGGCAAAATTGAAGAATCGCTTATATACGTGCAAATTAACCGTTAAATTCCCAAATAATACTGACAAATTGCATTTACCTACCTTTATATTAATATGTATGTAATTTCATGTTAAACTTGTTTTGTCTGGATCGAATATATAGCCTGCAACCTTCGTCATCCAATGAAATTAAGAGTTTATTAATAAGGCGTTGTGTGATCGATTCCCACTGTGAAGAATAAATTATTTAAATCAATTCTGGTAACAAGATGCTGAGTGTGTTATATATGTGGAAATATATTAAGTGAAAAAAATATTTAAGAACTTATTTTCAAATCATTTTTACTTTAAATATACAAAAATAAGGTAGATATGTGCTAAGGGAATTTAACGCTCTATTCAAAGCTTAATCTCCAGTAGAACAATAGTTGTATGTGGCTGCCTAATGCTCTTTTGTAAATAAAATTACTTCTTTTTACTTGCTATCTGGTGAAGTTAAACGCGGTAAGTTCACTTACTCTTTGAATGTTACACAAGTAGTTTGTATTTCAGTTGTAGTATTAGTTTTTTTTATATTTTTCTTTTCTTAATATATCCAAAAGGTACGTATGTAGATCTTGTATGTCTTTTTTATATTTTTTTACACAAAAACCGTGTTTTTTATGTTATTTTTCATGAACATTCATAATTTAAAATAATAAGCATCATTAACAACAAAATAAGCGTAAGGTAATATGTTTTGTCAAACTATTATTTTTTTTTTTTTAATTTAACTAAAGATAATATTAAATTAAATTTTGCAGAATCTTAAAACTCAGTATATATGTATGTATGAATAAACTCTTTCATTACTAAGTGACTGACAGCCAACGCACAGACGAAAGTACTGGACTTGAAATATTGAAATTTGACTTGGAATGCTGAAACTGGATTTGAGATAGGTTAGATNATATTTTTTTTACACAAAAACCGTGTTTTTTATGTTATATTTCATGAACATTCATCATTTAAAATAATAAGCATCATTAACAACAAAATAAGCGTAAGGTAATATTTTTTGTCAAACTATTATTATTTTTCGTAGTAACTAAAGATAATATTAAATTAAATTTTGCAGAATCTTAAAACTCAGTATATATGTATGTATGAATAAACTCTTTCATTACTAAGTGACTGACAGCCAACGCACAGACGAAAGTACTGGACTTGAAATATTGAAATTTGACTTGGAATGCTGAAACTGGATTTGAGATAGGTTAGATTATATAGGGAGCACTAAGAAAGAATGTCTCGAAATTTCTACAAGAACTGTAAAACGAAGAAAAGAGGAATAAATATTGTTAAATATAATTAATTATAAAAACTACAAATCTAACAATATAAAACACATGCATATCCCGAAAATTTTAGCAATTTATATAAAAATAAATCGCCTAATTTAATAATATAAGGTATAGACGACGGTTTTTGTACTCAATTCATCACATCGTCCAGGGATTGCCTCCGGTATTTGAAAGGCAAAGACTACAAAGGGACTGTAACTGAAACCCGGATAACGTACTCATCTATTACGAGACGGCCATAACTTAGGCTTTGTGAATTATAATAAGGAATTTTGTATTATATTACATAGTAATAAAAGAGATGGTAATAATAGTTTTGTGAAAATAAATACCTTGGTATATCGCAAGTATATATTGGCTTGATATTTATATTTATTAATAAATTATATAAGTAAATAATAAATAGCTTCACGCTGAATACAGTATATAGTAGAGTAGGCAAAACTAATGTCAAGACATGCTGTTGCCCTTATTCCACTTTTGTTTAGGTGACGTTGAAGCCGCGTTTGTCTGGTTACCAGAACGAGAACATAAATATAACTTATTCTACCGAGAAGGAATCGAACCCACCACCATCACGCTAACAGTCATAATAGCACTCTAATATGCTTCCTATTTTCTATATAAATGTTAAAATAATGGCTCACTTAGTAATAATAAACCAAAAAACAAAATTAAGAAAAAATACTATAGTCAAACAAGGAGCGCAAAAAAAGAAGCCTCATTAGTTTCAACAAGTTGAAGTTGATTAAGATTTTTTTAAGAACAACCCAATTAATAAAGGTAAAAAACTGAGCTTAGGCAACGAGAGAATGCTTATTTCACTTAATCATAATATAAGTACTATTATTACGTCGATATATTTTTTATGTAAAATTTATTGTAAAACTTTAAATTTGCTTTATATTGTATGATGATATCTTTTACAAAATTTATAACGTTTTTTTTTAGATATATACATGCACTTGCATCTTCAATACGTAATATGTGTAGATAATTACTTCATTCTCCATAACAGGTTAGAATAAGAGAGCTAAGACTCTCCATTTTCCGCATTACGTCTGAATTATGGAATAAATAAGAATAAATTACATATAAGTAATGAATCTCTCGATTACATAATAATGTCGTATAGTCGACTCTTTCTGAATTTAGTCAGTTGAAGTCTCAGTCAATTTAATTGATTATTAAATTATTAAATTATTTTAAGAATTTCACAATTAGCACACAGTTCTCAGTTTTTTTATATGCGTAAAATACTTGCGGGATTTGAAACCGCGAAAGTCAGGTTCGGTCAGGTTCATCTCACTGTGCCACAATGGTCACAGTATTATTATAATTCGAGTATATTGAACGATATTTTAGCGGCAATCATGTGGAAAAATAAAATAACTGTACTAATGCTTCGTCACGTTTCGTATAAAGAAAATTGTTGAAGCGAAATATGGATTTACAAAAAAGTTTTGGCATTCATGGGTTTTTTTAATATTTAATTTCAATAGATGTAGAAAAGTACTTTTTAAAGGAATCTTTTTAATACATTATTTCAATATCCTAAGTCCAGTAGTTTCGTTTGTGTTCTGTCTGTCAATCGCTTAGTAATTAAAGTTAAATATACGTATATTATATTTATACGATTTTATATCAGTATCAAATATTTTTATATTTTGATGCCCCATTTTTTATATTGTCTATATAAGCCAGATTGGATTTGAACTCAAAATCACTGCGTTCAGTCTGGTATATGCTAATAGTACCACATTGTAAAATAAAATAGACGCCGACGTCGTCATATTTACTTGCCTGTTAGCTGATCTATAAAAATTTTTTTAAATTGAGTGAACTGTAGTACGTTCAACAACGAGTCTATACAAAATAATTGTAAAAAATAGCTGACAATGCGTATAAAATACAGCTAAATTAATGCCACCAAATAGAAATGTCTCTCATAGAAATATTTCATAAAAACTCATGAATATTTTCGAGTTTTGTATGAATAAAATATTATGTAGATTTTTTTTCTGTTTTTATTTGTAAATATAGCTTGGTTTTTTAGTAAAATGAGAATAATGGCTATTGAAAATTTAGGTACGATTTTGGCTTATGATTCTTAAACCTATATTTATTTTTTCCTATTCTGTCAAATTTTAAGCACCAGTTTCATTTTAAGAGTATATGGGAGGCAAGGAAGACCTTTTAGTAGCAATGCGTGCTTTCCACTCATTATAAAGATCTATTAAATTGACATATTTTTTAGCTTCATACCCGATCTCGCATACGAGGTATACGGAGGGTAAGCTAATGGAACCTAACCTTAAGTCATCCCGTCCCCCACTTTCCGTAGAGTTTTCCAGATATTGCATGTTGAGTGATGGAATTCTACGCGCTTTGTCTTGCTATCGCATAAAAAATAATTCATTTCTCCGAGTGTGCTGCTGCATCATACCGGTCTCTATATTTATATTTAAAAACACGTCTTCAATCATGCTTATACAACCGTGGCCCCTTCAAGTATATCATTATTTCCAAGAGCACCAATTAGCGGTGGAAGTCGGTGCCAGAGCTCACTCCACTCAGCACGTGGACTACACTTTTGAATACTTGTAAACCTTTTGATATATTCCGCTTTAAAAGCATTTTGTAAGGTAAGAGATGGATTTGGAAGTTCAAAATGTTATAGAAATTCACGATTTGTGTAGAATTTCATTATTTTTAATAATTATTGTTTTTACTATTATATTTATAAATGTACTACTTTAAAATTAGATGGTTTTCTAGTACTAAATATGAAATCAGCACTAAACAAAGCAGTTTTACGCATATATGTGACGCTTGTAGAGGTCGTCGTTGCTCAGTGATCCAGCGCCTTAATTTGTTGGCTGTGGTTCGATTCTCATTCAAGGTAATGATAATTTGTTTTTCGGCCCTCGCTTTGAGTGAAAATTAAAAACGGAATATTTAAATACCCTCTGCCTTCCATGTAATGCGGTAGAAAACATGCAGCTGTTTTTAGGGTTCTGTACTTTTTAAAAGAAAAAATGAATCCTTATTAGACCTCTCCACCGAATTTTGGAAGACTAGAGCGAAGGAATTTAAATATTAAATAATATATAATAAATATTTCATTTCCTCGAGTGGGAATCGAACCCACAATGTGTCGTGCTTACGACTGGCAAATTACAATAATTTGTAATGCTAAATAGTTATTCAGTCCCATACTCCTAAGGGATTTCCTTCTAACCATATAATGTGTACACATGTACAATAGTATATATATATATGTACATTGTACGCACATCAAAGATAAACTACGCTACTCTACTCATTATACGGAAAGACCAATTAGCGGAGGTGGAGCATGCTTGAGGACTTGAGGTTGACTGGGGACTGTGGACTGATTGTTGTCGTTAAATACCTTTGAATATTACATGAAGTATTCATATTCAGTTGGAATTGAAATCTAAGTGTTCAAAGGTGTTGTGTAACAGTGGATGTGAAATTTAATGTAGGTTACATACATACATACATTACATAGTAAAATTTAACATAGCAATTTTTAAGGGCAGGTGCTTCCAGAATTTAGCGGAAAGTAAGGAACGGAAATCTTTTAATAGGAACAGAGGATTTTAACACTTGGTTCCCGGGTTCCCTCTGTCTACCCTGCTGTGTGTATAGTGTGAAGCTTTAAAAAATGTGAAAAGCATCGATTTATTCTTCATAGAATCAGTAAAATAGCGGAGGCCGTTTCATGGTCGGCGTAATTAAAGGCACTCTGGTTTGATGTGGACGCACGGCTCACTGAGTTAGTTCGCAATTATAGTTACAAATCTAACGTCAATGTAGAGATATATAGAGATAATCAGTGGATATATACTATACTTATTTTATTCCTCTTTTATTTTAGTTTCTTAGTATATCTTGCATATTGCAGAAGGAATCCAATATTGATATACTTCGTTCCCCACTGATTACCTATTTCTCCAAATATTGCGGGTTTATTGACAGAACTTAACACAGCGCTTTGTCTTTTAATACAATAAACAATTTAATACAATATTTAAAGCATAAGAGACTCGAGGTCCTGCAGTCAAACTCACAAAGAGTTCTGCAGAACATAGTTTAAAAAAAGTGCCATACTTTAGATCGATCGAAACGTAAAGAACAGAATCTTTCACTGCATTTTCTTTGCTTTTACTTTCACAATAAAAAAATTAATCCACTACCTACATTTAAACAACTGTGCCAAAAGGGTGTATTTTACTGAAATACACATGTAATTAACAAAGCGGATGTACAGTTCTGCCAATCACATTCAGTTCACGATCCGAATAATCGAAGGCGTTTGTGTGATGTGGAAAAATTGGTGGGCGAGCTTGACATATTAATTATTTCTGAACATCAATAGCGAGTAAATTATTTGGCCTTTAGTTTTTCGTGATAATTTGAATGTAGAAAAGAGAGGGGAAATGAAATATTTATTTACGTTTATATTTCCATTTCTTCGCTCTGATGTCGAGGCAAAGCGCGGCGTTTGAGGTCTGCCACTCAACATACAATTCCTCCAGAATTCCGCAGAAACTGGGGAACGGAGAGTCTTAACACTAGGTTCCCTCTGCCTACCCTGCTGTGTGCGGGATACAGCGTGAAGCTGATTTTTTTTAGAAAAGAGTAGGAGCAGGGAAGGTAAAATATCTGATATACAGTTTTTGAATATTCAGAGACATTGTATGTCCAATGAGGGACAGCTCTGTTATAGATATTTTTTACTCTTTGCCTATAATTTTTTTAATAATAAATTTCACAACGTCACATCGATATTTAAATCAAATTTACAGTTCATAATAATACAATCAAAAGCGGTCTCGTGTGGGAGGAGACTGATAATTAATGTAAGAAATTGAATTAATTAACATGAAATATTGAATGTCAATATATCATAAATTTGAGAATATGATAGTATTATAATCATTTAATATAGTTGTAGTGTGTAATATACATATATAAATTATAATAAGAGCCTGTATTTCAAAGAAAATATATATTTTTTTAATAATTGGTATAATTAAATGATATTCAGAAGAGAACTACCTCTGTATGTCCAGTTTCGACAAAGACTATCCGTGTTTTTCCAACCTCTATTCAATCTATTGTTTAATTTTCTTGTCCACAAGCCAATTTCCCATTGTGTTATCTATTTCCATTTTATTTTAACTTATATATGTTTATTTGTAACTTGATATTCAAATGCTACCTTATATTACTAGAAAGTAAACTACATCATAGAAACAATATTTATTGTGCTTGAAAACGCGTAAACAAACTCGTGCATTATCTTGCACTCTCGATCCATTTAAGTTAATTTAATATAATTTTCAACCCACGGGAAGTGCATTTTTTCACGTTTAATTTATGTTAAAATATTTTTTGTTTCTATATTTAAAGAAAGGACATTCATTTTTCTATTGTGAAAAATAAAATAAGGGAAATTCTTTAAATAGTGTAATTTAAAAGTTTTATTTTTATTTTAAAAAAATCAGCTTCACGCTGTATCCCGCACACAGCAGGGTAGGCAGAGGGATCCTAGTGTTAAGACACTCCGTTCCCCAGTTTCTGCCGAATTCCAGGCTGTGATAAAGCGTGAAGCTAGAATTATATATAGCAATTATAAAACTATAGTTAGCTTTCTTTTTATTAAGTATTCTTTTGAACTGTTTAGTAATATAGTTTTATTATGAAGTAGAATCATAGATGTACTGCATGACTTATATAGAGGTAGTTAATTTTATTTTAATGCTTAGATAAGTCATAGAATAATTTATTGCATGTTTATATGTATTAAATGAACACAATCAAGAACAAGAAATGATTATTTTTCTATTTAAATGACATACATACATTCATATGTATGTATTTTATTTCCTTTAATTTTAATGTATTAATATTTTATGTTTAAACTCTTGTAATTTATTAATACCAAAAAAAAACGTAAAAATATAATAAAAATGGTATTTCAATAAATAATTATATCCATAAATGAATAAATTTTGTTTCAGACGACGAGTTTGGTGAAAAATCAGTGTCGGTGCTATTAGATGGTGAAGAATCGGAGCTTATATTCATTGATCATCCCAGCACAGAAATGTCGGTCAGTATTGAAAATATATACTTATTTATACAAACAAATATATAGATACCATTATAACTATAGTTGAAAAATATCTGACTATAAACAGAATAGATGTGGATTTGACAGAGGGCCCTAGTGTTAAGACACTTCGTTTTTCAGTTTCTTAGAAACAATGCGTGTTGAATGGCGGAATTCAACTTGTTATCAGTGCAAGGAAGTCACAATAAATTATCATTTACATATAAATATAAAATATTTATATGTACATGTATGTATTTGTGTATGTATTTACATATAAATATAAAATATTTATATGTAAATGATAATTTACATATAAATATTTTATATTTATAAAATATAATATTTCTATTTAAAATAACAATATATCTAAATTTTTTTCCTCCTAAGATAATACGATAAACCTAAAACGATACAATATAGAGACAGCCTTTTATCCCCAATCATAAATTATTTATCGTCGTCTAACAAGCGTCTGGTCGGAGGCATTGTACGTATAAAACAATACTGCTAACTCTTACTCGTATTCCATCGATTTATGATGGATATTCTTTTATTGCCAATATTTACTCATGGATTTTTTACTCATAAATTTTTTAAATATTCCATATTTTCATTTTTTTGCTATGGTAAAGAAGAGAAGCTACTTAACAAAGAATTCGGCGGAAAGTGAGCAACGGAAGTGTTTTTCATTTCACACATGCACAATTCTCATCTTTTGTGTGGGTGACACACACACGCGCACACACAGGCATATGGAGGTTGCATATAAAAAAATAAAATTCACAGGTTGAAAACTGTATGTCAACATATGAACCGCACGCCTGCGTCGTGGTCTATTCCGTGGTTGCCAAAAGTTCTTTCATAAGAGCTGGTGAACTTCTCTCCTACTTGGCGAGGGAACAGTTCACAGTGGAGAGGACTGCAGTGCTGGTTGGCAATAAGGCTGACTTGGCGAGGGCTAGGCAGGTTTCTACTAATGGTTAGTATTGGAGAAATATTTATAGTAAGTTATTTATTTTATAATCTATTTATGATGCCTACAAAAAATGTACTCGTATCTTATATCTGATACTTCGGTCTAGTGGATAAGTTGATATATGTTAATTTATTTTCAGTATATTTTAGGATAAATAATTAAAATAATTTACTGTAGTTTAGATTTGAAACTATTTCTCAAGAGATCGACCCGAGTATTAAAAAATAAAGAAATTAAGTCCAAAGTGTTTTCCTCTTACTATGTCATATAATATAGATATGCGTATATTTTTTTTGTACAGAAGGTAAGGCTCTCGCTACTTCAAGAGATAGCAAATTTATTGAAACTTCCTCGGGCATCCAGCACAACGTGGACGAACTGCTGGTAGGGATTCTGAAACAAATAAGATTGAAGGAAAACCGAGATAAGAAGCAAGCGAGAAAAAGTGGAAAACAGGTCAGTTAAAATAGTTTAGTGACAGGTCAGTTAAATAGTAATAAAATTAAAAAAGAATCTTGCTTTATGAGAACGTATAGCTAGTGGTCAAGACTTTTTGACGGTTTCCAAATGTCACAAAAGGTATCAAATCCCACTACGTAGAAGATACGTAGTACGTAGTACGTCTACGTAGTAGATATTAATACTAACTATAATATAATTCAAAATTACGTAATTTCCGGAAGTTTAACATAATTATTATAAATAGCTTTGAATATTTAATAATTTTCTTATTTCACTTAACTAAAGTTAAAAATCTTTTTAAATAAATGAATACAAAGAACCAAAATAGCTGTTCCATTCTTTCGATTAATTAGATCTAACTCAAAACTTGATTAAAATTCACCAAAGAGATTGCGTCAAAAGCCTGAAGCCTTGTTTAAATTCTATAAATTTGGGGGTTACTTTAGCGATTGAATTTGTATACCTTCTGATATTTGAAGGGAAAGGAAATAGAAAATTTTATGTCAGCATTTGCTAGAATATTGTATTTTTTATTATTATTATAAATTGTTTATTTGAATTGAAATGAATTGAAAAAATATATGAAGATCATTTATACGAGTATTTGCACGAACTTGAGACACTTCCTTATGAGTAGCGGAGCTTGAGGCGAGGAGTAGTGAGTAAGGAGCCTTCTCTTGTCAGGAAGAAATTTAAATAGTTTAAAGACATTTTTTTTATGAATTATAATTGAGTTCACAATTAATCATCATCATAAAATGAAGTATTTTGTTTTATTTAGCTCACGCCTTTTTTATATATAGCAAATTCCGATACACTCCATTCCCAACGCACCACTCAATTATCCAGACATTTCAGCTCTTTATCTTAACATTAGAGCGACGAAATGAAAATAAACCATTTCTTCCTGTAGGAATCGAACCAGCGTGTGGCTAAACAACCGTCGCGTTTAGCCACACGCTGTGCTGCTGCCACGACGTTCTCATAATAGTAAACTATTTAACATATTTAACTTTGTTACATTATATCCAAACAGGATTCCAAGCCGTCAAAGCTAGCGAGCTCCCGCACTCACATATCTCTCAGCATCGCTCGCGAATTGCTCCAGAAGATCTGCATAAATGACATATCCAAGTCGAAATCTTGCGAAAATCTACACGTTTTGTAAACTTATATATGTATATGTATGTACCATAGCATCTATCACGGGAACTTGAATTATATTTCGTTATGTTTCTTATAAATTTAACGTCATTTACTATACTCCTATATACATTGTATGTTAAAAATATCTGTAGTTGTTTTTTTCGTGTAACATATCAATAAACTTGACATTGCCAATTTTCGTATACTATTTTACACGTACTTTTATTGATAAAAAATTATGCTTAAAGTTTTTTTTTTTTTTTCTGCTTTTTTAATGTCAGACATGACAAACAGTTGTTACTTACTACTACATAATTATATTTAATGAACTATTATACTACTTGCATCATTATTTTATTATTTATTTACATAAAATTATTAATGCTAATATATATTTTTTTTAATGAAACAGAATTTTATTAACATTGTATCGCGGACTTACTTTGCTTTTACTTTTTATTGATTTTTTTTACTTACGTTCTTTATTTCTTTAATAAAATAGTTTTTTTCTTGTTATATCAAGACTCTAAATATTAAAAAAAAAATACTTATTGAGTAGTAACTCAGTAGACTATATTTATAGAAAATATTAATTAATATCTAATTCAAAAACATTTGACATTGGGTTTAAATTGATCTAATTAAAGTTCGAAACAGATCCAAAACGAAGGCAGATATCGTGAAAGCTAAAAGGACAAATTGATAGACGGTAAGTCAATACGGTCTTTTCATTTCATATTGTTGACAAAGTTCTCGAGAATTTATCATTGAATTTTAATGGTAAATATTTAAGATATATTTATATTAAGCGTTGAAAGTTTCTCAGTCTTGTTGTAATACCTACTATTAGATATTAAGTGTTTATAATTCATAAAGAAATAAATTGGTACTTAGACTTTGTTTCTATAAACAACGTTAAGAAATGAAAATATCTTTTTGCATATAAAACCTATGTATGACAACATAAATAGAATAGATAGAGACTGTTTTTATTTTCGCAAATTTCTCGCAATAAATAGGTATATCGGTATTTTCTTCACCTAAAAGCGAGTTTTAACTAATCAAACCGGAGAAAATTATTGTTAAAAGTAATAATTACTCACATTGGATTCGAAGTTACTACCAATACAGTTCTCAATCGCGTCCGGGGTTAAAAATCCGCACTACAGCGGATTCATAATTTCATAGGAAAATTTCCTTTCATAATATTTTTAATTTAATTTTTATTTTATACTATCTTTATTTAGTAACTTATATTTAGTACAAGCCCTAAAGCCCTTTATCGATTTATCTTCTGAATAATTTTAAATATATATATTCTTTTCTATCTATTATGTGAAGATTGTTAATTATTTTCTCAAAGAAAGCTAAAATACACTTTAAGCATAAAATATGAGAATATTTTCTTGTATCTTACCATATATTACGGTTGTTGAATCTAATTTATTGTTTTGTTCGAGATTCGTGGTGTTTACAAATAGAATGGGCTCTTGGGTCCCTTCTTTCTTGATTTCTTGGTGGTAATTTAATCGGATGCCTATATTTATCCCAATTTTTAATGAAATTGTTATAACAATAAATATAAATATGTTATTACGTAGTGTGTAACTGAGAAAAAATATAAATAAATTCTACCGAATTATTGCTCTATACTTATATTATTTTTTAATAGAAACATTCTCATTTATTATGTATTTGATATGTTTCAAAAAATACTACTTATTCATCACTATCTCATTCTTACCAACTGAGCAGTGGAGAAAGTAGTTATGTATATATCTATAGATCTACCGTATCTTATCAAGGCTTCTCTAAATATCTCGCAAATTGCGAGGGTTGTTTCGATGTAGGTATAGAGAATTATTATTTCTATATTACTTATTTAATATTTTACTTAGTTCATTTTTATTTTCGTTTCATTATTTTATATATGATACGTTATATTCTCCAAATAGGCAGAATGTAGTAGAAGTCAATTTAAAAATATTTATCTATTACCTGGAATGAATAATTAATATTTTTTTTCTTTAAAGATTACTTNATTCTCATTTATTATGTATTTGATATGTTTCAAAAAATACTACTTATTCATCACTATCTAATTCTTACCAACTGAGCAGTGGAGAAAGTAGTTATGTATATATCTATAGATCTACCGTATCTTATCAAGGCTTCTCTAAATAGCTCGCAAATTGCGAGGGTTGTTTCGATGTAGGTATAGAGAATTATTATTTTTCATTTTCGTTGAATTTTTTTATATATGATACGTTATATTCTCCAAATAGGCAGAATGTAGTAGAAGTCAATTTAAAAATATTTATCTATTACCTGGAATGAATAATTAATATTTTTTTTCTTTAAAGATTACTTTAAGCAACAGTTGCCTATATCACGTTACAATTACATTTGTGTTCTTAGTTGCCTGAAAAAAGTAAAACGTTGAATATTCTAGTTTATTTTGCATTTGAAAATAAATCTAGAAAATACGATGAACACAAAAAGAGTTCTTAATATTGAATATATAATAATTTTCTTAGAAATTGACTTTCGTGACGCAGATGAAAGGCTTCTTAGAGCAGGTCGAGTCATTTGAACCACCCACGAGTCAAGATCGTACAGATTATGACTAAAATATAAAATACTTTCATATTTTTTTATTTTTTGATCTTAAGTTAACCTTTATTCATAATAAATAATATTTTAACTTTAAATTTTCAGTATTTACATCAATTACTTAGCATTTCCTTGAGATATCTTTACTTGAACGTGTTTATCATTTGTTTAAGTGTTATTAGAATACATAGTGGGTACCTCTTATTATTCTACTTTTATAATATTAGGTATTTGAATTCACTGAGTGTCAGTATTACGTAACTTTAGAGAATATTACGCTTGGTAATTATATAGAGTAAGTTCACATGTTATTGTTAGAAAACTAACTATATTTTTCTATGTAAAACTTTCTACGATTTTTATAATATAATCTGTGTTTTTTTTACTTTATCTGTCCCACAGTCATGTTAGTTGACAGCTTTAAAAGAGGTCATCGTACTTGGTTCGATTAAAAAAACTGTGGCACAGATAAGAAATGTTTATGGGACTTGTATTCTTCTTTGTATTTTTATTGTAGTTGATGGTTAATTTTTTTAAAGGCTGATTGCATCGCTCCCTTAATACAGTTTTAAGTTATTTTAATTTTAATCTGTGGCTTGTATAACCAATTGCACATTTATGTTTTATATTGCGAAGTAAATGTGCAAATAAATATTCAGAGTAGTTTTTTTTCTTTCTTTTAATGAATTTAATTTGTTTTCCAGTTTAGTTAAAGAACTAATTAGCGCTTATATATTTTAATTAATACTGTCTAAAGTCTAGACAGTTTTAGTGAAGATTCTGAAATTAGTGCAGAAACAGATACACTTCCAACTTTCCTAGAAGAGTTGAATAATAATATCTTGCAACTCAAATGAGATTAGCTACTGTTTCATAAATACGTTTTTCCTTTTATTAACACTCTGTATCTAGTTTAGGTCATTACTGAGCTAAAGTTAATATTTTTAATTGAAGTAATAATAACAACTAATTTAACTGAAATATATTTTTCATGTAATTTTTCTCCTATAGGAATTTAAATCTAAGTATACCTATCGCTTGCTAGCTTATTACGCATGGCTATTTCTTTCCCTTTATTAACTAGGGATCTTTTAAGATGCAATCAGTCATTAAAATAACAATTCTTCTAGCTCATTGTATATAAATACTATTTGTGTTCCTACAGAAGTTATTCTAAGATTTCAAACGAATTTACTGTAGATATTTCTCGTTTTTTGTTCATCACAAACAGAGATGCATTGAAATGGGCAACGTTAAGCTTTAAATAATATAACCTTATGTAATTTAAGGTGAAAGGTGTATGGAGAGGCGTCTTTGTCTGTGTCTTCCTTTTTTAAATAATGTAACTATTATCTTATTTCCTTATATGGTAATAAAATAAAAAAATGTATACTAAAATGTCTATGCGTTTCATAATTGTATGTTAATTTAAACATACAAATGTTATGATAAATGAATATGGTAATAGTTCATTCTAGTCCAGTTGAGAGTTTACGATTTGTACCAATTTAATTGTTTCTTGATTTCAACTAAAATGATTAGGGATTCGATTCTCATATTTCTAATAATACATTCTTTATTTGTATTTAATATGCAATTTTCTTATTGAACAAAACATTTAAAAATTTATTGCTTAAGTCTTTTTGAACATCTCAACTGGATTATATAAGATTTCAAATTTACTGTACGATATAGTTACATAATTATATAATTATTGTCATAATAATATGTCTGCCAGGAAATTGTCTGTCCGCCACCGACATAAAGAAAATGAATCTGAACAAAAAGAAATAACAATGAGAATTTACCGATATATCATACGCAATTTCTCAAACATTGGCTAAAACTGAGAAATAGAGTATTGTTCAATTTTTACCCATGCATGTTGAGTCAATTTTTTTAAATTCAACTTTAAGCCCAAATCTAATTTCACACATACAGAGCGATACAAGTACATTAAAAAAATAAAATTGTATATTATCGAATTCACTTTAATGAATTCTAAACTTATAAGTTAAGCTATGAAGGCAGACAGACAATTTCTTACATAGATCATTTGGTATAACAACGATGCACTCTTTGTAAAAAAGAAAGAAAAAACGTTTAATTTTTTTATATGCAGAAAGACAATTTATAAGGTTTGATTGCATCTACTGAAATATATCAAAAATTGCAAATACGACGTTGTTCCACCAAATGAGGATTATAATGCATGTACAACATATATTGTACATACATACATATATACTGATTTAATATGTTATATCTATATTTCTATCTAAGATCTAAAGTCTGAATATTCTTGAATAGTTGAACCATGTGTTACCATAGGAGGTGTATAGTTTATACTTCCGTTACTGTTTTTGGTGTTTTTCGATTTGAAAACTATATGTGATTCGATATAATAGTTGCAAATAAATGAAATATTTAAAATGAAATGCAGTTTTATTTTAGAAATTTATTTATCGATTTAACGTATCAAGAATTGAACCTGTATACTCGTATATATGGTCAGTAAAATGTCACTTGCGCTATAATGGTGCTATATTTCTTATTATTGATTTTGTTTATTTATATAATATGATTGTATCCTGTTGGCACAATGGTTTAAAATAATCAAAATTAATCGGCTAATGTTGCTTAGGCCTTGAGGGTTAGATTCCCACACGAAGAACTTATGTTGTTTTCCTCGTTCCGGTCGAAGACAAAGCGCATCATTGAGTTCTGCCACTCAACATGCTTATAAAAAATCTAAATGAATTTTTACCCAGTTCCTTAAGATCCGCTGATGCGAAAGAATTGCACTAAAGTCATATACGTGAAGCAACTTGTTGTTATAATAATAGGTAAGTAAATATTCACTCTACTTAGACAAACAATAACATTTTTGTATTATAAAATAGTACCAAAATAGTGTGAAAAAATAAACGGCGAGAGGCGCAAAGAGTGTCGTGACACTAAGTTCTCTCTACACACTCTACTGTCTGCGTAACTTTATAAATTAAAATATGATCAGTTATCTTATTTCTATATATAGCATATACGAGTAGTTACTTCACGTATTGCCTCTGGAACAATGTTAGCTGGAGCTTAATCGAGTTACGTCTGTCTGGAGAACTAGGTTAGTATACTAAAATTTAGTCCCTACAACAAGAGTTGACTTTAATGTTGGCTTTCAATGTTGGAAAATTTTATTATTCGACAAATTTTATGGAATAGAATGGAAATGTATGTGTTTTTAAGTTATTAAAACTGAACTATTAAGATGCTTCCGTTCTATACTTTACTCCGAATTCTGGAGACATCACGTATTGAGTAGCGAAACTCAACAACGGTTTTTAATTTGATGTCAGAACGAAAACATGAAAATATTAATAAACAAGCGGACGCGCGCAGCTTCGCATGCTTATTTGCACCCTTAGGAGTAACTTCTAGAAAACCATGAAACACACGTTCCATTAAATATTTTTAAGAGTCTAAATTTTTATAAAAATCGGTGGCGATTTAAGGATATTTCCATACAAACTTTCAACCCTTTATATGCTCCCTTAGGGGAAGAATTCTAGAAAACCATGAAACATGTGTTCACATAAATACCTTTATGAGTGTGAATATCAAATTTTATAAAAGATGGTGCCAATTTAAAAAAATTAAGAAATTCTATGCAAACTTTCAACCCCATATTTGCACCCTTAGGGAGAAAATTCTAGAAAACGATGAAACACGTGTTCAATTTAATACTTTCAAAAATCTAAATTTCAAATTTTATAAAAATCTAGAAAACGATGAAACACGTGTTCAATTTAATACTTTCAAAAATCTAAATTTCAAATTTTAAAGAAATCGGTACAGATTTTTTCCATTAAAACTTTCAACCCCTATTTAGGGGTTATTATCCCTTTAGGATTGAATTTTTTCAAAATCCCTTCTTAGTGGATGTCCAGATTACGAAAGTAAACATCTGTCCAAATTTCACGTTTCTACGCACAGCGGTTACGGCTGTGCGTGCGCCTTACCTCAGTCAGTGAGGACAAGTCCTTTTATATATATAGATAATAATTCATTCACTCAAATAAGGATAGAACCCTCAACCGTTGCGTTACAGTCACACCCTAAATATTTCCTATATTGATTTACGTTTCTATTTTCATTACTTCACTATGATGTCGAGGCAAAGCGCGGCGTTGTTCTGCCACTCAACACTCAATGCCTCCAGAATTCGGCAGAAAGTGGGGAACGGAGTGTCTTAACACTAGGTTCCCTCAGCCGGCGCTCTGCTCTATGCGGGATTCAGCGTGAAGCTGATTCGATTATTGATTAACAAGATATAAACTTTCTATAATTATTCTGTCGAGATATTCGAGAGTCAATCCCAAAACAGTACAAGCGTAAGTTAAACTTTATTAGAGCCAAGGGAGCAATGTCAACAGCACACAAAGGTCATCAAGTTGCCAGGTCGCTTGAGCTTAGAGCGAGTACCTAAGTTAACTTTAATTGTAATATAGACTATATTAATTGCTTCTCGATCTTCGCAATGAATATTAGCTTGTTATTTTGTCTTCTTCTTCTTCCTGGCATTAATCCCGGCGATTACCAGGGTCCACCTTCCTACTCAACCTACTCCACTTTGCACGATCTTGTGCGCCCTCGGTGGTTAGACCATTGGCTCTCATGCCCTGCATCACGACATCCAACCAGCGCTTCCTTGGGCGTCCGGGAGGTCGCGCCCGTGGAACTGGTATAGCAAGGCACCTGCGTCCGACATAGTTCTTAGGCCGACGCGTAACGTGGCCAAGCCATCTCAAGCGACGCTCTTGGAGCTTATCTGCTACGTCACGGACCCCAAGACCTCGAATGAATGAGTTGCGTATGCGGTCAGACCGCGTTACGCAGCACATCCACCTCAGCATCTTCATATCCGTGACGTGAAGCTCCTGAGTGTGTCGAGATAGTGCCGGCCAACATTCGCTGCCGTATAAAAGATCCGGTCGGACGATGCTCTTGTATATCAGCCCCTTGAGCTTGGGCGGTATTCTGCGGTCGCAGACCACACCAGTGACCTCCCGCCATTTGGCCCAGGCAGCGCTTATCCGGCCATGGACATCGTGATCGATGCCTCCAGACTCGTGCATAACGGATCCAAGGTACCTGAACTTCTCCGACTTAACGGCTGGCTCAGGACCTATAAGGATGGTGCTCGAGTCCCGGCTCCCGCAGGCCATGTACTCTGTCTTCGACACATTTAGTTTAAGACCGCCGTTCTCAAGCGTACCCTTCCAGAGGTTCACTTTACGCTCCAGCGTCAGTCGGTTCTCGGCAATGAGTGCTATGTCGTCGGCATACATCATCAGCCATGGAGGCTGGTCCTGGATGTGAGCCGAGACAGTATCGAGCACTACATTGAATAAGAACGGACTAAGAGCCGAGCCCTGGTGAACCCCCACTGTAATCGGGAAGGGTCTAGTGTCGCCAACAGCAGTCCTAACCATAGAAGCGGAATCAAGGTACATGTCTTTGATAATCTCAATATAGGCCTCAGAGATCCCTTTGGATCGCAATGCCCACGAGATACACAGTCAAAGGCCTTCTGCAGATCTAAAAAGGCCACATGCAGAGCACTCCTTTTTCCCTGTATGCCTCCATCAAAGTTCTGAGGGCAAAAATGGCGTCCATGGTGCCCGATTCTGGCTGAAATCCATATTGAGACTCAGAGACAGTACACTCTCGGCGGAGCCTGACTTGAGCCACTATTATTGCCTAGACATTCAATAGTATCGATACTATCGCAACTTAGCATGCGATCGATAGTTCACAACAATCGATAGTGTCGTTACTATCGTTTCCTAGAAATTCAATAGTATCGATACTTTTCTGACTGGGAGATACGATACTATTGATAATATCGATTTCATGACATTAGAACTATCGATACTTTGCCAACACTTATTTGGATATTATTAAATTTCATGATTGACAGGACGCTTTTAAGCATAAACTTAGAGCGCCTCACAAAAATAGATTTTTCACCAGAGGGAAAATGAAAATAATTACTCGAATTTCGAAAATCGAATGTATTCATATTTTCATCTAAACGCAACGATAGCGCGATTCAATTTCCATCAGCGCCATCTACGTTTCGTTTAGGTAAACATTGAAAGCCTTCATGTAGATGTAAGCGAATTTGAAGTTATAAGTATTCAAAAATTGGTTAAAAGAAATTACTTTTATAAGTAAAAATCAAAAAAAAAAAAACCTAATGAAGATTTCATTTTGAACACTCCTTTTTCAAAGCTAAGGAATCATATTATATAGTTTGAAATTCGTCGTGCGCACAGACGAAGCTCTCAAGTTCTCTCGTTTTCTCAACATCTTTTTATTAGGAAAATATAAAAAAAAGTAAAATAATTCACTTAATTAATTTAAAATATATATAAATGAACTCTCAATAAGTTTAAAATATTGTACAGAAACGTACGATTTCTTAATACTTTTGAAAATATTAGAAATATAGATACTTGAATATTTTCGCCAACCGCTGTAGAAATAAAATCATTTTTCACTATTAATTTACTTAAAACTTCAACAATCGTTACATGCTAAATAAATTCCATTATAGTACAAAAGAGCTTACAAATAACTATTTGTACCAACAATAATGTAGCTCTTATTGCAATAGAATAAGATCTATTTCAATAATATTTCTAAAGAATTAGATTCTGAGAGTCCTTTGTTTGAATATTTAGCATTTGCTACCTTTAATTCGACCTTGTACAGGGAAAGCTTTTAAGCTTTCTAGTTTTGTCGCAACTTAATTGTCTATACATATTTAATGCTATATTTACAAATTAAGTTTATTTTTAGTACAAATTGTCTTTGTCTAGATTTATTCAAATTATATTTGTACTATTTATTTAGATATAGATTAGAACTGAGGCCAGTTGTAGCTCAGGGGCACAAGGGTGTGACTGTAAAAGCGATAGTTTGTAAAATGTAAATGTTAGTAAAATAATTCAGTCACCCAAGTGGGAATCAAACTCACAACCAACATAAATGAAAATCGTAAAAGTCTCAACTCAAAAATGTAAATTATATAAACACGAAACTCAAAAGATCCAGCCATCTAAAAGTTTCCGCGCATAAATTACTTGGCCAATTATTTTTTCATAGACCGCTTACGCCGCTTGTACAGTATTAACTTTGACGGTTATTAGAATTTTAATAGCTTTATTAGCTTTTCTGGGGAAAAATTGTTTTTGTTTTTCTCGACATATTTTTAGGAACTCCTCTCTCGGTTTTGGTGTTGTAATTGTTAATTAATTATTTTATAGCATTTGTTTTTTAAATTACCAAGTAAATATTTTTATTGCATTAGGACGCCGGCAACTGCGTCTGATTGTAAAACAGACAGATTTTATTAGACTTTCTGTAGTTGAACTCGATGGCACTAGGTAGCACTCCGTTTTATAGCTTTTTTACATATTCCTGAAAAAAATCTAATTTAGGCAATATAAACAAAGTAAAACGTAATAATAGATACTGATATAATATGTAAAGTTGACTCCTGGCCGCCAGTACATCCACCATATCGTTTGAGGAGCAGTGGACCGTAACTTTTGTTGGCGTGCGGTTGAAACGTAAACAACGCCGCGCCGCCAAGCTTGGGGATAGCTTTAGAGAGAGAATTAAGTTTTGAATTAGCATATGTCTAAGTTGAAGTAAAATTACTTTAAGTATTATAATGTGGCAAGCGCGGCGTTGAGTTCCGTCAACCAACACACATTGTCTCAAATGAACCATCCCTGGAGAAGACAAAGTGAAAGTGTGAAAGTCTCAACACGCTATACTTTAAGTATGGACTGAAAGCAAAAAACGCTGTTATGTTTGTATAAAGCGGGTTGAAACCGGTAACATGTAAAGTAAAAAAATATTTTGAATATATAGGATTTTTAGATTTAATTTTAATAATGCCTGTCGGATATTCCAGAAAGGAGATTTACGGATATATAATATCAAGGCATTAAATATTCTTCCCTTAACAAAGGTTTTTAATAATTTCAGCATCAGCTTAAATTCGACTATATTAAACATGACGCGACTATATTCAAGTCATTTCTTATTTATGTCGACGCGTCTTATACTGAATGTGTAGATTTTTGTATATTATACTTAAGAAATGTCTACAACATTTCGTCACATCGTTGAAAAAAAAGAAAGCATTTTTCTTATTATAATTTATTCAGAGGCGTTTTATATATATATTTTTTTTACATATTTTTTTTTTATTTTATCAATTTATTTCTATCATTCAGTTAATTTTTTAACCGACTTCTGTAAGAAAAGAATTAATTCAACTGTTTTTTTAATATTTGCTTTTTGACTGTGTGAAATGATTTTAATGGTTTTTTTTTATTTTAAAGATAGTGTTTCCACGTGGACCCATTAATTTAAATAATTTTAAATTAATTATTAAAGCTAGTGCTTTCATGTGGTCCCATTAATTAAACACACAAAAATAGTTTTAAAAATATTTTATAATTTTAGATAAGGAATTAGCAAGAAAATGTATATTTTTAAATGCTATGGTATAAACTTTTTTCCACCATATATAAAAACCTATTGTTTTGAAACTAATCTACATTGAAAGACGTTATGCAACGCAAAATGGTTACGGTAGCTTGTATAAAAGTGGATTAATTTTGTATTTCATATCGTTAGAAACTTTTGCAGTTTACTTTGTATCAGCATGATTTGTCTCATTTGTTTTAAATATTCGAATCATTATAATCTTAAACTATAGTTTAAAAATCAATTAAGTAACATTTTGTTAAAAAAAAGACCTGAGGTATAGTTTGTAGACCGTCTTCGTAGCACCGTAGCTCTAACAACATGCTTATTTACAGTATTATTAGCTCTTATGAAAACTGTGAATTGCTTAATACATAAACAAGGAATAATTACGGTTTATTTTTAAAAAAATTAAACGTTGGTTTTAAATATACTTACTTAGTACAGTACTAAGCACAAAAAAACCACGTAGCGATAGGATAGATAGATTTCCCGAAATTCCTATGATAACTGAAAAGAACTTAATTTTACATTTTACGTCATAATATACATGTAAACAAAGTTGCGGCTGGAAACTAGTTTCGTTACATTTGTAATGAAAATTAATCAATAATTTAACGTTACATGAATACCTAATTGAAGAGAAAAATAATTAAACCTTATCTTATCCATGTCAGTAATATAAGTTTAGTAAGACATAAATATAAACTATAGCTATTCAAAGGGTGATAAAGCTAGAGACGCAGGTGGGATAGAATGAGGACTGAGACCCGTCCTCATGCGATTACGATAACACTGTTTTCAATTAATTATATAGAAGTGTCTACTTACATAAAGCTATATATAGGGCTACCTACTTCTAAAGTGTATTAGGGAATTATCAGACGGAAGAATGTATTTATATGTCCCCTATTATTTCGTAACACTTGTTATAATATTTTACTACACTTAATTGGAAAAAAACTAAAGCAACATTAAGAACACCTTGTAACACGCAAAGTATTAAATCCCTTTGAAATTTACAGTAATGTTAGAGCACTCCTCCCACGATATAGAACACATTTATAAAAACAAATTTAATGTAAAAAAAGATTTTATACTGTTTTATCATATTATAATCAAAATTTACATAATTCTTAATCATCAGTCGTGTAAGTAGCATAAAGGAATTTAGTGTATTTTTTATCATATTGAAGCAACATCTATATTATAATTTTAGAAAGTAAATAAAAATATTTTATTCTTTCGATTTTTTTGATAGCTTCAGACTAAATGAAAATATTCAATATTTTATTTCCCCGAATGGGAATCGAACACACAACCGTCGTTTACAGTTGTATGCTTGTTCGACGCTTATTCGATATTAGTGTCACAAAATTGGCTTCTATTCGGAATAAGAAGTATCTTAGTACTTACGCGTAAAGACAAAAATACATGAATCAATATTTGAAGGCTTACCACACCGTAGCATTGTCAATGTAGCGTAGAAATTCCAGTTTCGACGGCACGCAAGCCAAATACCTGGAAAATGATAAAATTCCATGGACCCATGATAAATTATCAGTCCACCTGAATAGTTTCTGTTTAAATTTCATTCTTATTATAATTGACTGCAAATGTTAAGTTTATTTTCTTATCTCTAACTTATTGTTGATTTTTTAAATGAAAATTTGGCGTTGAGTTCCGCCACTGTACACACAATGCTTTGGAAATACAGCGCGGAGTGGGTAACTGCCATATGCGGACTATAGCGTAAAACGCTTAATAAAACTTTTGAACGTAAATGCTTGACAATATGTCATTATTGTTTCAAACTCAGAAGTTGAGAGTGGTGCCAGGTCGACTATGATTAATTGCTACAACTTCAGATTTTGTGTGCTGTTTGACTTGGCGTTTACATGTTACGGGTTGACATTTTCAATTTTATCCATACCTATATTATAAATTCGAAAGTAACTCTGTCTGTCTGTCTGTCTTTTACGCAATCAGGCCCAAACCGCTAGTTTAATTGTGATAAAATACTCATATAGAGATACTTGAGGGTACCGGGATGAACATAGGATACTTTTTTTTTCCTCATATTTGTAATATTTTCGATATATACCAATATATGAAAATAATTAATTTGACATGCAATTTATTCCGCCATG